>WWET01000629.1:330918-353529 GCA_011038615.1 Limnodynastes dumerilii
GGGTTATATTTGTTACCAGTTGCATAGCGGCACAGAGTAAGCTGTCACTATGTAAATAAATGTTAATGTTAATAAATAATGTCAAGTTATATATATTTTTTTTTTTACATCATTTAATGCTTAAAAAGTCTTATGTTAATGCTAAACAAGCAATCCATAAATGACTATCCTGACCCATGTTTCCACTTTCCTACTAGTGTCCTGCTGTGTGTGTGTCCTGTTTTGAATGACTTTCACCAGTTTCCATAGTAAAGTGTATGCTATGGTTGTGCATCATCATTCCTGGTGTACCTGGAGCTTTTCTTATCACTCGTTTTGCTTACCCTTCGTGAGATGATTTATTTGGCTGCTCTTTGATCATGTAAAATGACCTGCTAGACCACCCCTTGTTATTGTTCTCCCAGTCTGTGTCACTGTACTGATGACATCACTGTCTCTGATGTTGCTTTTATGCAACAGATGACTCTGTATGTGCATGATTTGTCTACTTAATCTATTTTCAGCTGCGTTTTGTGGATAGCAAGTCCATTCTATTTAAATAGTTGGCCACCTGTTATGTTCAGCTGTTTTTACAAGATTCTGAGGTGTTTTTCTTTCTTAAAGTTTTCTGTATTAGTTTTATTAGTTGAACCTTCCATTGCTAACAGCACAACATATGAATAGTTTTGCCTGCAACCACATTTCTTGACAAATATTTTCTAATATGAGCTGCAGTATATTCTTTGCGTTGACTATTATTAGTGATTTAATTGCGTTAATTTTAGATCCTTTCTGATCTTCTCCTCTTGTGTTTTAGGAGGAATTTGGGTACAATGCAGAAACTCAGAAACTTCTTGCCAAAAATGGAGAAACTCTTCTTGGAGCAATCAATTTTTTTATCTCTAGTGTAAATACACTGGTGAACAAGACTATTGAAGATACCTTGGTCACTGTGAAGCAGTATGAAACAGCCAGGTAATTCGTTTCATTGGTTCTATTTTCTGACCGATTCAGTAGGTAACTTCTCATTATTATTAATGTGTTCGTAGTATTGCACCATCATATTACAAACTACTTTTGTAAATAGTCTTTCACATCAATCCCTGACCATTGGAATTACAGTGTAAATGTCCTAATCGACACAGACTGTTGTGTTAGCAGACAGTTTACCTACTGGCATGTTTTTGGAGTGCGGACTATTGCAGACATGGAGAGATCATACAAACTCCACACAGATAAGGCCTTGTTCAGGAATCAAACTCATGACCTAATGTGGAAAAAGGGCTATAGAGATTGGGAGCTGACATAGGCAGCTTTAGACGGCTTGTCAGCTGCACTATATCTTTAAGAAAACTGCGGCCTTATCCTTGAGTTAAAGTGCAGCGGAAAAAGCTTTTGCAACACTCCACCCTTTTCTGAGAATGGCGATTGCAAATAACAATTACATCTGGCTGATGCAAATGATAGTTTTGGTTTTTTTTAACGTTTGTAGAAAAATCTTAATTAGGAGTAATAAAAAGAAATTTGCGCACTTCTAATACAGTTGCACAATATTCTCAAATGCCGTTAGCTGCAGTAAAAATGTGTGCAGCCTTAGCTTTACTAATTGAACTTGGATGCAGCTTTTTCATTTCTCTAATCCCCAAGTGCACCCAGAATTAGACCAGCGCCTGAACCTGGGGACCTAAGAAATATGATGGCTGCGGTTTTGTGAAAACGATCACTATCATACCCCGTTCTCGTAAGCTTCTAAGCCTTTTACATTGCAGGCAGTGCTTATCTTTATTCTAAATTCCAAATACATAATGTATGTAGCATCATGCATCCTTTCCACACTATGGTCCGGATTCACAGTTATGTAGTAGCTCAATTCTTAAAACAACATACGTAAGATGAAAACTACGTAACCATGAATTCTGACCTATATCCATATTTGTATAGATCAGGAGCAATGTTTCCCAGATTAGTAGTGATTTGAGGATAACATGGTTATTATCTACCTAAAGGTGTTTGAATAAGGCCACAGTTTATTTTTGCTATGCTTTTATTGTTCATCATTCCTAGTAAAGCTGTTCACATTTAATATTAACTAAACAATGTCTAGTGTTAGTAGTGGCATGGCTCCTAGTGCATATTGTGAAACTTTAATATGGGATCAGATAATTGTTGTTGATATATCCTGGGGAAGATGTGTCAGGATTGCACATGTCTGTTCTTGAATAGTTCTGCGCTTCTGATGCTTCTGTTAATCCTGATACCATGTTTAGCAGGATGTGGAAATCAGGATTTGACACAGTCTGGCTCTACATTAATTTTGCATGGTGTATGTATTACACTCTAGCATGTATAGTCAGTTCACAAGGTACCAATGATTATAGTAAGCTCACAGTATAGTTATGTAGACTTGTTCTGATAACCTAGAGCATGTTAGATTGTGCACTGTAAAACCTCATTTTGCATTGTTATGATTTTAATAAGTCCTCACCTAATCATGTTTAACCTGCTCCCTCCAGTTGTCTTCATTGTCATGCTTAGTAAACATACGCAGCTTTAGACAAAGTTGTGCCCTACTTTGGGGTTTATGGCCCTTCGTAACCTATTTTCTGTATGTATTTTAAATCGTATTGTTTGCTGGCATTTAGTTCACTCGTAAATACTAGGTAATTGAGCATTAGCTGAAAAGATCATATTTTAGAACCAACCATAGCTTGACTGGTAAATGGAATTGCTTAATTTGATCCTCTGGTATGAATGTCAGCCCTTTTTTAATTATGCGTTGTGAGCTGGGTGTGAATTTTTAATGAATGTGTTAAGACTGGGCATGTCCAGTGAATGAAAAATATTCTGCTTTTGTTGGATTGTGGTCAAATGTCAGAGTAAACAGGAAGCAACCTTTATTTTATACCTGCAGAAGCAGTAAAATACACAGTGTACACTGTACTTATCATTTTACTATCAAGTGATGTCAGTCTGACAACCAGCACTTAGTACGTTTAGGGGCAGTATGGTGGCAACCCACAGGGACACACGTGAGACAATAGATAATGTCTTTAGAATCACAGTTAATAAAATCATTGATTTCATGTATTTGACCATATCTATCTGTAAACTCTTCTGTGGCTGCTATGATAGGAACAGGTGCTACACGTTCCACGTTTAAAACAAGCTTTAATACTCTTGTTGGGAGTTTGTATTGGTGTTAGCTGACTTCTGATTAAATGATCTTTAAGACTGGGAGCCCAGTGCCAGCTCATTTTTATGTGAGGATCTATGGTTTTGATAGTACTGGGTCAGAGGTCAGGGCTTTGGTATGTTTGTGTGGGATATCCATGATTAGATTGGCTTCCCTACAATAGGTACTGACCAGTCTAATTTTATTAGATTTAGTAGTAGATTTTGTTCCTGGAAAAAGAATAGTTTCTCTCTCTAGTTTGTGTTGCTTGGTTGTAAGCTTGTTTCAAATGTTGATGTTTGTATCCCCGCATTATTAGACAGTCTCTCAATTCCTTTGCCCTTTGATTGAAAGTACTCATTTTTGAACTGTTGCGATGCAAACGCAAATATTCACCTTTAGGGATGCCCTTGATGGTAGCTATTGGGTGCTGACTCTGGCATAACAGACTGTTTGTGGCAGTTTCTGTTCTATAGATATCTGTATTGATTAGTCCATCCGGACTTACATTTATTTTTAAGTTTAATTATTCAGTGGAGGTTTCACTATACTTTAAAGTAGATTAAGATCATTTCTGCTAAAAGTTTCCACATAATTTCATAGTGTTCTCTGCATAATAGCTGGAGGGTAGTGAGTTCATGGGAAGTTTGAGGAAGGGTTGTTTCATAGGGAGGTTGGTTAGAAAGGGAAGACTAGATGGGCCAAGTGGTTCTTTTCTGCTGTCACACTCTATGATCCTGTGATAGGTTACAGATCTTGTAAAGGGAATTGCATTGTGGTTTCCCATCTCTGATCCATTGGATGTTGGTTATAGATGTCACTGTATAATTAGGCCCCCTGATCTACTAGAGTATTACAGATGATTAGCAACAAATAATTCTCTATCACACTTTACTGCAAGCTAAGTATGCCAGACACATATTTGGAGCAGAATCACTTCTAAAGGATACAACTAACCCAACAGCTTTTTTTTTGTGTAAGGATTTTGTTTGAGTGACTAAAGCTGGGTGTACACGTATTTAGTCATACTTGGGATGTAATGGCTCCTACAATTTCACTCCTGATTGCAAGTCCTGCAGAGGATAATGAATCACATGTGCACACAATCATGACTGCATGCACACTTTCAAATATCTTCCAGTCTACCTAGATCATCCCTCATTTTCTGTACCCCTCCTGGCGTGTCTACCCTGTTACATATCTTTGTGTCATCTGCAAAAAGGCATATTTTCCCCTTGATACCACAAGCAATATCACCTATAAAGATATTAAATAGCACTGGTCCAAGTACAGAACTCTGGGGTACTCCACTGGTTACATTACCATCCCTAGAAGGGATTCCATTTACTACAACCCTCTGTTGTCTATCCTGTAAGCAAGATCGTAACCATGCAACTATCTTTAAGTCCAATACCAAAGTTTCCAGCTTATTTAACAGTCTGCGACAAAGTTTCCAGCTTATTAACCAGTCTGCGATGTGGCACAGTGTCAAAAGCCTTACTAAAATCTAGATAAGCTATGTCTACAGCTCCCCCTTATCTAATACTTTACTGACCCAGTCAAAAAATTCAATAAGATTTGTTTGATATTATCTTCCCCTACATGAAATCTAAAACACAATTGGCCTGGGAATCAGACCTTGGGGCCAGCTTTTCCTTAGATAAATGGGAAAAGATACATAGTATGAGTATTACATTATCTTGCTGTCTGAATCATACTGAAATGGATCTCAAACTCCTAAATAGAATGTAATTTACTGCTGTTAAACTACATAAAATGTGGCCAGACAATCAAAATATTGCTGGTGGGATGTAATGTTATATTTCATATATTTTGGGACTGCCCCTGTATTCCTCCAGCATTCTGCTTTCACTCTGGCCAATAAGGTACTCAATCTTGTCTTAACCCCTGCCCCAGAAATATCTGTTTCACTGTTTTCCCTCAGCTCTTCCAACATATTCCATATATGTTTTGGGTCATATTTGTAATGCAACTAGGGCTGTAATAGCCCAAAAGTGGAAGAATTCTGACCCTCCCTCTAAGCAAGATCATTTCTAAAATTCACTATCATTTTCTTATGGAAAGCGAGTGTACACCTCATTCTACCTCTGCATCGTCCCATATTATCAAGTGATTTGCTTGGCATGAGTGTAACGGTGGGTGACGGTGTATCGCTGGTCCCATCCTCACTAGACACAGATCCCTTGCCTTTTAGCCTTAATGAATTGTCTGCAGTTTAACACTTTGGTTATTTCTACCTTTTGACCAATTATGACTTTCTTTCTCTTAACTAACCTATCATTTGCATTGGAATTATATTGTTATTCTTATATTCCCTTTTTCTTTTTTCTGTAGCCCTCCCCCTAATTTAAATAACGTCAATAAAAACTATTGATGTAAAATATAAATAAATTGGATTGTAAGGTTGACAGGAGGCTGATCTTTTGTCAGCATAAATGTTTTCAATCTTAGAAATGATTTCAAATGTGTTTTAAGATTATTACATTCAAATACATAATGCAAATGCAGCCTGCACTCTGCATGCAAATAGTTTCTTTTGAGATGTTACTGGCCAGCTGTGGTTATGGACAGACAATAAAATGATGACTTTTATATATGGTTTTAGTAGAAAACAATTATATTTGAGTTCTCTATTATGTAGAGCTGCATTTATTCAGTCCAGTGCTTGTGTTATAATAATGCATGTTTTCTGCAGTGTTTCCATACAGATCACACAGTTCCCTCTTGTTCTGGTAAATTGTGTTATATTGAATAAGTAACATTTTTATAGCTTGATTAGACCTAATCATGATCTGAAAGATAGTTTTCTGATATTAAATTCTAAGTTGAACATCTTCCTCATGAGAATATGCTATAGTCCTGTAAAGCAGTGATCTTTATGGTCTTCTAGTCAGAATCTTGTTGATGCATACAGCGTCCAATATATTGGTAGGAAACATTTGAAGAGAACTTTAACACTATTTTGTGGCTGCGGATTTGTTACAGGGTTGAGTATGATGCGTATCGCACTGATTTGGAGGAGCTAAACATGGGACCACGTGACGCGACAACAATGCCAAAAATTGAGCAATCACAGCAGCTCTTTCAGGCTCATAAAGAGAAATACGACAAGATGAGAAATGACGTCTCAATCAAACTAAAATTCCTGGAGGAGAACAAGGTAATCACTCACCACAATAATAAGACCGCAAGGCTTTAACTTGTGACTGACTTACCAGCTTTTAGTCCCCACAGGATCCTCTGGCTACATGAGATGACACAGCAGAGAGACGCAGGGAAGCTGTACTTGTCTGTACCACATGAGTTGTTTTCATGATAAAGTTGAAGAATCTGTATGATCCCATTTAGGCTAAACTACCAGACCCCATGGGGGCCCTTATTTATGTTGCTACCTGTCATAATGTCAGTGACCAATGAGATGCACACAGACCTAAAACTGGCATAAAGTGCCAAGTATGTTATATTTGCTCATAGCCCCCATATGACAGTTAGGTTAAATATTCATTGATGAGCTAGGAAAACAGCAACAAGGACAAGTAATGTGGAGCAATGCACCTAAATGTTACGTCATGAACCATGCAATTACCATTTTTTTTTTATATCCGTCAACTCAACCCCTATCAAACAAATCCTTCTCTCTTTAATCTTTTAGCACCTATTTTTTTCCCCTTCCCACCGCCCCCACTCAAACAACACAGCACTCTTACCATACACCCTGGCTGGTCCATTTATATGATGCGGTATATATAGCATTTGTCCTTATGTATCAATGTCCTATAGTTTTTTTTCAGAGGCATAAAATTCTGTGTCACTGTTTCCTGAGGGATAGAAATAACCTTAGAAAACCTAAATAGATGAAAGCTGTAATGCAATGCTGCTGTCTGCTCTCCGTATTCCTGACATGCATATATTCCAAGTTACGGTCTACTGAAAGGGGCAAGTCTGCTATGGGAGAAGATATTTACATTACATTTACACGTTACATATACATTTTTGAGTTAAACCATGCAAAGCAGGTGTTTCTGAGAAAATCTTAGATCTTCAAAGACAAAGGTTCAGTGCGTTTGACACATTTGTGGTGAAGGATTCACAGTCTTTTCTAGCTGTATTGCACAACATAACACCTGGATAAAATAAGATCTGTGTGAGGAAATCCTAGACATATACTCATAAAACTGATGTTTTCCTACCATAACACTGCCGCGACCCTGACCACCTGAGGCTTTCGTGACATATCTACGACACAAGGGGTTAATCACAACAGCCACCTGGTCTTGTTCTACAATGACTAATCCCCCATTATCCACCCCCAAATATGACTTCATAATGAACTGCCACCACCAAGACTATTCACAGGAGGTCCTAGGTTCTCCTTTACACAAATCACAATTATGCTTTATCAGAATGATCATTGAATAGTGTTAATAACCAAGCTGGTCTTATACTTGAATCCATAAGAACACAGAGACAACTTTATTAATTGATATTCAATATGATAAGAATCATAATGCTTAGTTACAAAAAAATTACAAAATACAACATGCAAAACAGTTTCTTTTAAAAGAAAAAGGGGAAAACAAAAAGACTTAGGCAAAGGGAACACTTCCTTCCTTCAAAGATCCCATGAAGTGAACAAAGTTATGTATCTGGACTACACTTTTAAGGCAAAACTGCACCTCTGAGCCAAAGCTTGTTCTGCCCCATTACCTTCAAGCTAGTGCCATAAAATAAAACAAAACTAGATCATGGCCAAATAAAGGTCACTCTATAGCCTGATATTAATTTATACACAAGATATTTGACTATATCCTGACATACACTATAGAAAAATTAGCAAGCATGACCCTGATCCAGACTCACAGCAAGCAGAAAACACACATCTTACGAATGGGGGTGCACTTCCAGTACAGATCTTGATCCAGATTTTCATACTGGAAGCGGTCATGTGATGATTCTGACAGATGGTACAGTAAGGGCTTATTAAGACTTGTATGTCCTATACAGACTTCTGAGTCCTGCCTATTTTATGGGTGGGTGAAATTTTAAGGTAACCTCCTTGGATTGGAGGAAATCTGTTCATTTAAGGGGCACAGGGATCTGAAAGGAATGGAATTCCCTAACGTAAAATTAGTTGTAGGTCCTTGTTGTAGAGCGGAGGTGCTTCGCTTAACAGTATTTTAACTGTCAAGTGCCCAGCTCCAGTGTGCCTCTACCAACCCATCGTAGCAGTGTCCCCCAGATGATCTACGAGAAAGGGATGTAACGATGAGTAACAATACATCCCGTTATTTGCAGTACATAATGCAGGAGATTTTTGTTATCAGCTCTTTAGTCCAAGGCACTTTGTGTCTGTAAGGAGGCCAGTATTTAGATAGCAACATACTTAAACACTGCTATATGAAGGCATAGGGACAGATTAGTATTTGTGGCTTAACAGTAAGACTGTAAAAGCAAAACCCTGGGCCTGATTCTGTGGTAAGTCATGTTTAGAAACATGGTTCAGTGATTTTCTGGGGATCCCATAGTAAATCAAAATTCTGTCTTCCTCGCAGTGAAGTGATATAAATGGGCAATTTATATGAACTATAAAATAAAAATCCTAAGTATATTGCCATTTTGACTTCAATCTTGCTGACGTGCGGCACTCTTTATTAAGTCTTGAGCAATGTGTAATTGATGGAAACCTGGATAACGAGCCATTTTGCACATTCATCTAGAATCTGAAGTGAAATGGGTTTGGATTGTAAATACTTTTCTGCTGTGAGAGAATGGAAGCCCCTTTATATATCATGTAGCTTCTCTTTTTATGTTATGGAGAAGGATTTAGGCACAGTCTCTGCAGTGTACTAATTAAGTGGTTGTTAAAGCTGTAAACCTGCAGGTCACATTGTTGCAGTGTCTCCATCAGTCAAGGCTCCGTCTTCATATAATTTATGATCACATTTCCCATGGCAGCCATAGGAATTCCTTGCAGCACCCTAGCACTTTTTATGGTGTTGTGTTTACATGGGCTTAAGACCACCAAAGTAAAAAAGAACAGCTACTAAGTTAAGCCAAGCCTCTAGCAATGGTTGTGTCATCAGCATATTGGAAAAAGTATATATAATGTGAACAAAATATGAATGAATTCTTCCTTCTATGTGTGACGACTTCATTTACCATCCTGTGAGTTTTACACACCAGCAGAGATCAGACATCACATTTCAATCCTTAAACTGATGTCTATTAGCATAGACTCTAAGCAGTTATAATTATAATACTTAGGACGCAAACATGAGAATGGGATAGATAATATCTTTTAAAAGGAATACTTATTACCGTAGTGTGAAAATATAAAACATTGTCTGTATGCTTTGTGACAATAGGATTTTCTTGTCATGTGGTCAAAAGCTTTATTTAACATTGGCGTTAGAAATTGTATAGAACGTATAAAATCAGTTTTTTAGGTATTGTAGAAATCATACCAAATGCCTGGCTGCAGAGTAAATCCGTTTTTCTCCCTCTCTCCTGTTAATAAGCGAATAGACCTTTAAGCAGTGTATTGAGGAGGTGACATCATGCTGTTCTGCGTTCACAAAGGAGCAGGCACACATTGGAACAGAACAAAGGACTCTACCGCTGCTTGATGACTATTTGTGCAGAGGCCTCATTGGACTTTCAGAGCAGCTTAGCAGCTCGCACTTTGCTTGTCTTAAGGGTCCACGTTCTGAGAAACTACTGGTGGCTTTTTCTATTGACTAAAAGTGCATTCTGTTAATTTACCACAAATTACATTTAAAACGTTTTAACTTAAAATAACATTTTTTATGACACATAAAATTATAATTAAAATTACATTTAAATGCACCTATTTGACAAACCCCGTCATTCCATGCCTTGTCTGTAGTATTCCCCCTAATAAGATTAAGCTAAACACACGTAACAAAAACAAGTAAAAGCCTGCTGTATTAGTAATGTATCTCTGTGCTATGTGTAATTCACCTTCCTTGTTTCTCTTGTTTTTTTCTCCTTTTCCTCCATTGTATAATGTTTTCTGCTATACTAGCACAGTGTATGTATGGCCTTTTATTCTTGTTTTGTATAGCATCCAGTTATCACACATAAATGGAAGTTTGCAAGTTACTCTCTTTCCAGGGACCTTCACGCTGAGCTTTTCTAGATGACATTATTCTACAAAACCCCTTTCTCAGTGGTTTCAGCTCCTTAACCACATCTAAGACAGAAAACAACTGCACTGTATAATTGTCCCACTCTGCTGGGGAAAAGTTTTTGCTTAAACTATCAAATTTGAATTAAATGGTGACCCATATTAGTAGGTGAAAATTTTTACAAACAATTTCTGCACTATATACATGCATGTATGCACACACACATACATACACGCATACTGCATGCATTCATACACACACAGTGGTTTCAGCTCCTTAACCACATCTAAGACAGAAAACAACTGCACTGTATAATTGTCCCACTCTGCTGGGGAAAAGTTTAAGTTTTTGCTTAAACTATCAAATTTGAATTAAATGGTGACCCATATTAGTAGGTGAAAATGTTTACAAACAATTTCTGCACTATATACATGCATGTATGCACACATACATACACGCATACTGCATGCATTCATACATACACACACACACACACACACACACACACACACAAAATTGTTGTTGCTCAAATCAATTTCTAAGTAAATCTAGAGCAGGTACTGGAAAGGTATGGGGGAATCTCACAGATAAAAAAAAAAAAAAAAAAGTCACCCCAGCCCTCAACTTTACCAGTAACTAACCATGGACCTGATTCAGAGACTGGAAATAAGTGAGGAAAGTTACTGCTGGGCAAAACCATGTTGATTTCAGGGGGAGTCAAGGTCATTGTATTCTTTGCATGCAGGGAAACATATTTGTTTTTGCTTACTGCACACAGATAGTGACCAGCTTTACTTTTACACTGCTAATTATACTTGAGCTGGGAACGCCATCTCTTAAAACTCTAATACTGTTTGCAATAGATGAAATTAGACTCCCCCTGAAATCAACATGGTTTTGCACAGGAGTAACGTTCCTCCCTTATTTTCAGTCTCTGAATCAGGTCCGATGTCATTATATCTTTAAAATAGAAGTCGGAGAGATCTGTTACATACATTTGTAAATATATATTAAGTTATCAGCTACTTACAAGGCTTCTCTGTTTTGGTGGTCCTAACGTTGGGTCATATATCATGTATCTGAACGATTTCCCCATACCTTTCTAGCACCTACTCCTAGATTAATTTTTAAATAGATTTGAACAACTACCGTTTTGTGTGTGTTTGTTTTAAAGTATGTCTTGGATAGCAGCTGAGTGCTGTTCCAGAGTGGCTTATTTTAGAGACTTGGGAACCTCTGCAGTCAGTGAGCTCTCAATTTAAAAATACATGGTATTTATTAACCTCTAATAACATGTTATATCTTATATAGTTATGAAAACTTAGTTTGTCGTTGCGTACAATAAATTTGCCATGCATCCTTAGTGACCTACATATTTTTTTACAGGCTGAATAGGAATTTTCCACATCTTTTACCTCTGACTTTCTGATTAGGTTATTTGTTCTTACTGTTATGAGCTGCCTGTGAGCATCAGTTTATAGGAAGTACTGCTGTATTGGTCTTCCTAGGAAAACTTTAGCTGATGTGCAAAGGACCATTAGAAGAGCAGAGACCACTGCTATGTTCTACCTCTAATCTTTATGTTTTTCCTCTTTGTTCAGGTAAAAGTTCTTCACAATCAGCTTGTCCTGTTCCACAATGCAATTGCTGCCTACTTTGCTGGGAACCAGAAGCAGCTTGAACAAACTTTGAAACAATTCCATGTCAAATTGAAAACCCCGGGAGTGGATTCTCCATCCTGGCTGGAGGAGCAATAATGTACCCATCAAGCATGAAGGCAATCTCTGATCAGGACCCATTTGTTTAATTTGATAAGAGGGACTGAGATGAAAGAATTAATGATTTATTTAGACCACTTTCATTTTCCTGTTTTTAATACTCTAACAATGAAGTTAATGAAACAAGGCATTCAATGTGTTATAATAATATCTGTAACTTTATTAAAGGACACTCCTTTTGTCTGTATGGAGAGCAGTCTTTTTCTGTAGGATGGAAAAGAAATGTATTTTTGCACTGAAAACAAAAAATGATTGGCATAATTCCTGGTCTTATTGGTGACCAAATAGTCATTCCAAAGTGCGTTTTTCATGGTTTGTACTATAGGATTTTATATGTAAATCTATTAAGCATCTTCAAAAGAGTCACTTTAATGTAAAAGTTGTGTTTTAAAAGGAAGTACTGTTATTTACCATGTAAATATAAAGACTTTATAGAATATCCTATCGCAGGCTGTTTAGACTGTTCATCGGCTTTTCTTATGCAGCACATATTTTTTGGGGATAGCCATTTCCATTGTTAATTATTAAAGGGTAGACAATGCCTAAGATAAGAAAAGCTATCTTTGCAAACTTAACTTGATCTCCATTATTGTGTCCCATCTAAATTTTGTAATAAGAATGACACTTAGCTGGTTATCTCCTTCTCGTTACAAATAATGGTAAAATAATAAACTTGTTTTGTTATCATTATCCTTTTGCAATGGGTTCTTCTGCATTCAATTAGTTTCTCCCCCATGTTTTGCTCTTATCTCTAGCTGCTCTAATATTTTACCATACCTTCTGTATATCTATTGTCCATAGTGCAAGGTACATGTAAAACTGTCATTTCACAAACAACTATGTGTATATTTTAGAATGTAGAAAACAAAAGGGCAAATTGTTTTGTTTTCGTTTATTGCTATTTCTTTTACTGATCTGTCTTGCATATTAATATTTACGGCATTATGCTTTCTACTGTGCAAATGAAGGTCTAAAAAGCACAGTGCTTTTTATGAAATGAATACTTCTTATCCATGTAGAGTATAAACACTATTTTGCAACATGGACACTTAGATTGTACCTTTATGTTACTATGTATTTATTTTACTAAAGTCTGCTAAAGCAGTTAACATGAGGACATCCCCTCCAAGATGATTTTCATTTATATTCTAGTTGGACTTGTCATAGAGAAACCCTGTGCCTTATGGCTCCAAATTGCACTTCACCATTCCTTTCTAGAATGCACTGATACAACATCTGTTTCTTCTGCCTTGATGAACCAAACGTCTTCATCTACTGCAGTGTTTGAAGATATTTGGTAAAGTGGGAGTTTCAGATACAACCATTCTGGCCTTAATTCACGATATGGTGCCTTTTATGATTAGGTTTCTTTTCACTAGTCTATTAGATGGCTCTTGTCATGTTTAATTTCCTTTTCAAACAATAGCTGGTACTGTGTGGGCCAGGCCCAAATAATTTTATGACCTACCAAACTGAATGGTCACATTGTACTAGTCAAAACTGTTATTTAATTGTTATTGATTAGAATAATCTGTACTTTTTGAAAATCTATGTGGGTTATTTTATTGGTTGATTTGGATTTGTTTTTTGGTGTTTATTTTTCCTTAATGCATCTACAGATACTGATTTGGAAACCATGTATTCCTTTGTGTTTATTGTAGTTTTCAGTATCTCTGAAAAATATTGACTTTATTTACAGTATTTACTCCATAACTATTGTTTGATTCCTGTATCATATGTTCAGTAATATTATATTGCATTAGTTTATCAAATTGTTAGCAAAGTTGCATCCATGTATGTGATCTTTCTTCCCTTGTCTGATTACATTCTGTTTTTGGGTATCCTTTTTGTAATAATAGATTACTATCAACCTTTAAAATATGACTCCTGTCTCAAGTTTTTGTTTTCTTATCTGCTAACATGTCTTTTCAATGGAAGGTGTTTTCTCAAAGGTTTTTTTTATTACAGGGGAAAAGTCACAATATTGGCACCACACAGAACTTCCTGCGTCTGCTGTTCATATCATGTCACACTCACATACTTGCTTATGCATAATAGAGCTTACCCTTTACTTCTCACCTGCAGAGAGTGTCTGTCCCTATGAAAAATAATCATAATCGATTAGGAATGCCAAACGATACAATATTTGAATCAAGCACAACATACTGGAGCGATTATCAGCTCGTTCTCCAAGTTATTGTAAGAACAGACATAATCACTCATGAATAGTGTGTAAGCACCTTAAGAATTTTCCTTACTCCGTTAGTGAAAAATAAAGTATCAGGTGTCATCGTATAGCAATGATCTATAAAGCCGTTTTGATTGCGATTTAGTAATTCTGAATTAAAGAATTGCCCTAAATGTTTTGCTCCAATGAGTTTCTTATCAAAGTAAATTTTTCTCACCAATCAGACCTCTACAATGAACTAACTTCCTCATCTCACATGATGAAACCCTCAGTATCTTTACTCTGTCATGATCTTATGTGGTATTTACCCTAGTACTCATGTCATAAGTTATACTAGCAAACTACAAACTGTTCATGTGTTTTTATCCAAATGACCAGACTTTAACACTGAACATTGCCCATTATTTCAGTTGTCTTGTCAAGATATCCTGTCCGTAAGCTAATATGCAATATGTAGGACATGTGCCTGGTCTTTGAAGCCACAGGCCATAGAGCGAAGCTACTGTGAGGGTTTCATCATATGAGCTTGTTCATGATGCGGAATTATTGCTGACCTATAATCTTATTTGTGCAGACTCATAAGACAGCGGTTTTTTTAAAACCGGAAACCTTATCGCTATCCCATGGAGACCTGATTGTCTCTTTACAAGAAGTAACTCAGTACAGTAAACATGCCAAATAAAGCAGTGCCAACAGAGCTGAAGTTTTTGCCCTTTGCAGAATGCCTTAATTGGCAATTAAGTAACTGGAAACAAACATGACCTGTGCTTTCTTGTGGTTATAATTGCACGGATGTGTGAAAATGGACATTAAAGTTGGTCCTTGTTCTAGTAAAACTAGTTTAGTTTGCTTTGTATTCGAACAGTAGTATAAAGGTTTTGGTTTCATTGTTTAAGTGATGCAAATAAACATGTAAAATTACATGTACACTACGCCATTATTGATTAATTAAAAAGATTACTTACAGTACCACCCATCCTGTAGATTTTCAGTGTAAATTAAATGATTCCCATTTTATTGTGTTCAGTCCACTTTTTCATTTGTTTGAGAGTTTTTTTGGTTTTTGAGGTTTTTTTTGCCCCTTGCGTATCATTAAATAACCTTTTTTTCCTGATTTCACCAAAAAAACGCCTCAAGTATTTAATTAAGAGCTTAGTTTCCACCGTGGATTACATTTTCATGGGGTTAAGGCTGCTAAACACAGCCTGTAACAATGTTTTTTGTACCTGCCAGCTCATTGCTTTATATTACAGCACACATTATCCCTGTATGATTTTTGAAGTCTGTCTGATTGCTAGAATTCTCAAGCATCAAACTAGAAAAAAAACATTTGGAACAGGATCCAGACCTCCACTTGTGCTGTACTCCAAGTAGAAAGGTGTGATCCCTGCTGCATCTGGACTTCGTGCAGCTGGGAAGGCACGTACAGACTTACGAGAACAGGATCCTACCATTTTCTGTGTGGTACCAATATTAAATAGGGACAGCTTGAAAATATTGATGGGGATTAGTGCCTAAACATGCCCTTGCTAAAGAATTTAAATAGATCCCTCCTCCTACCTTGCATATGCAAGTAGGTTCTCGCCTGTTATTAGAAAGACTTTTAGCATGGAAGTCTTCTGCACACACATGTGCGGTCATCAAATGCATAGAGTAGAAAACATCTTATTTCGTAAGTCTAGATCCCGTTCTGTGTTAGGATTGTGATTAGCTTTAGAGAATAGAACAGCCTACACCAGTGATGGCTAACCTGTGACACTCCAGGTGTTGTGAAACTACGAGTCCCAGCATGCCTTGACTGCAAAAGCATAGCGGATACCTGACAAAGCATGATGGGAAGTGTAGTTTCACAACACCTGGAGTGTCACAGGTTAGCCATCACTGGCCTACACAGACCACTTTATTAACACTGAAGCAAATGTAATCAAATACTTTAGTATCTGATCAGTGCTGTGTCAGAACAATGGCATGGAGGATGTCTGAAGGATTTCTGTAAAACTCATTCAAAATTGAAGTGTATGAGGAAGTTGTACTGTAATGTGGCATTGTAATGACGTCTAAATATGGCTAGGCCTTTATCATCTTGGACAACTTGCTGTTTATTATCTGAATCTGACAGCAAGTCCGTGTTTGTATTTGAGTGGCACACTGATTTACTACAAAGAATATGTTATCACTATGTCTAGTGTCGGGTAATTAACGGTGTGGAACTGGAAGGTTAAAGCATTGCAGCTTTATACAAGGTCACACCTATAACTGGCATTGTATGATCTACATTTAAACTATAGGTTATGTTGCATGCCAGTTTCTCTGCACTGCAGTGCCATAAGTAAATGGGACCTGTCTCTGTTTGCTTAGTCACACAGCATGCTTTGCATGGCGTCTTACTATCATAAGATGTTGTGTACTTTTCTGGAAATGCCATTTGATCAGGTTAAAAAATGATGTCCACTATTCAATTAGGTACTAAGTATATAGACAGAGTCATTAGAGTTTTCAAAGGAAGAAAAATGTTCCTTCATCACAATGCACCTTATGTAACTTAAGTGAAATAAATGCAGTTTAATGAGTTTTGAAGCACCTTGCTTGACATTAGGTGCATGACTGACATTAGGTGGCTTGAATAAATACAAAGAGTTAAAATACTGGCTGAGACTAGGGGGAAATTGGCCATCTGAACCCTGCCCAATATGTTTTATAGTTCTAATTCTGGCATGTTAATGTTATTATTGAGACCTAATCGTAACTATATTCCAACCCGATTTTCCACCTTTCACGTTCAATATCTGTGCATCTGGCCGGAGGGCAGCGACCTACTACCTAGTCCGTCTGCACCTCCAGTCAGGTGTGGTCTGTTTTCGCTCAACCTTCATTGAGCACAGTTTGTGACAGCTTGCTCTGACCAACAACTTGAGACAACACGTCTGAACCTGTCATTAGACCCTCTGCATTGCTTAAGCAACTCAGCGATGCTGTGGAAAAGCAAGGCTGTATGGACTCCATTGTGACTGCTGTTACCACTCCACCGGTCACTCAGCCTACACCACCTGCCACAGCTCTCTGATTCACTTCTGGCTCCTAGGTTGCATCTCCCTAATCCTGCTAAGTTACCTAGTGGCCCCCAAGACCTGTTAGGAATTTTTAAACCAGTGTTTGATTCAGTTTCAACTTTCTCCTGGCAATTTCCCTACCAGCAGGTCTAAAGTTGCATATATAATTTATTTATTAACAGACCTAGCCCTGGCCTGGGATTCTCCACTCTGGGAAAGAAAAGACCTGCTATTCCACATACTGGCCTCAGAAGTGAATTGGAATGAGAAAGACCTCATTGCTACCTTTTGGCTAGGCCTGGCAGCACCAGCTGGCTCCACAGGATCTTCCTGAAACGCAGGACGCTTTGATTTCACTGTGTAACCTCATTGACAGCCGATATCAAGAGCGTGCCCGTGAAAAAACAATCTGTGAACAAGCATCCAGGAAATGCATGCACCTAGTTGATCCCAGGGAGCGCCAACTAGATTCTGCGTTTCAGCTTGCTGTCACTGCATAGACCAGCTGTCATGTATGCCAGCATTCCTATAACATGCTAAAAAGTCTTAAGTCCTAACTGCCTTTGTGGACTCTGGGACTGCAGGCAACTTCTTGTCTGTTGAAATCATTGCTAAGATAAATGTACCTAAACCTCTGGAAAGACCTCTGCATCTAAATTAGTTCTACTCTGTTACAGTTCTGCACCAAATCTCCTTCACCAATACTTCTTGAGCTACCATCAGCCAATTCTTTAATGTTTTTGATAAACATAAAGATGAGACCCTGCCCTTCTACCGTAAGTGGGACTGTGCCAAAAATCTCCTTCCAGACCAGACGCCTCCCAGAGGTCAAACCAACCCACTCTCGATCCCTGAATCTGAGGCTATGTCAGCTTACATACGAGAAAATCTGGAACAATGGTTTTAACACCATAGACGGGCACTACGAATATTTGGTTATGGTTTTTGAGTTGTGCGATGCCCTAGCAGTCAAAAATTTATGAAAGAGGTTTCTGGGGCATACTCTGTCTATATGGTGGTATATCTGGATGATGTCACAGACTCTGGGGGATCTGGCTCTGGGTCCCCTGGGTTAGCGTAAGTAAACAGGAGTTGTGGGCTATGCATGTAGGCTTTGCTCATTGGTTAGGTCCAGGAAGGAGACACAGGGAGAGAGATAATATTGAATACAAAAGTCCAGAGGAAGAACACAAGGGGCAACACAGGAGGCTAGAGCAGTAGAGATTGCAATAGACTTGAGGATGTTGGGACTGCAATAACCTAAGGCATTGGTGACTTCGATGGAATGAAAGCAGTTGAGTCTGTGAATTGACAGGAGCATTTGGATGTTGGGGACTGAATGAGCAGCACACTTGCAGATCGAATGCTGGTTATAGTGGTGTAACAAATGAAGATGTTGAACTGCACCACCTCTTGCAATTTGAGCTTTGAAAATTAAGCAGTACACTTGAGAAAGCGTTATGTTGGTACCAATAGTACAACCGAGGCTTGAACAGCACACTGTTGCAGATGGAATGCTGGTCACAGTAGTGCTGCAGCTTGAATAACATCTGAGCTGTTGCTTTCAAAGGACTATTGAAGCAGTAGTACAGCCGAGGCTAGAGCAGCGTACTATTACAGGTGAAATGCTGGTCACTGTAGCGCTGTGGCTTGGATACAACTGCACCTACTACTTGTAGGGAGATAGCTGGAACCAGTAGTGCAGTTGAAATAAAGCAACACGCTGATGCAGAGGTATACTGTACTAATAGTGCTGCGGTCAGAACAGACAGACACAGGGAATACATCAGAAGGAATGTCTGAGTATTTAACATAGGAAGATTGTAGTCTCACACAGACACTCTGGAACTATAGATAAAACATAGGTAGTTGTTGCATTGGCACAGATGGGACTGTGCCAGTGATTTAAATAGGGTGTGCTAGGCGCTCATTGGCTGCCTGTTTGTCAGGGAGATAATGCAGTCATATGGTTGGTGTAGAGCAGTCAGCTAACTGCATTCAAGATGGCCACAAAGATGAACAGAACAACTACCTGCCTCTGGATCACAAATCAACCAGGAGCCCAACTCCGGAAACACTGCAGATGTGACTGAGTAGGCTGCACTGGAGGTCCAGGACCAGCGCGGCTGGCAAAACCCAGTTAAAGGCAGCGTCTGACTTTGTAAGCTCCATGCTTTGTGACACCCTCTTGGAATACATTCTCTCTGGCAATGGTCTACAAATGGACCCTGACAAGTGAAAAGCAATACTGCACTGGCCCCAACCTGAGGGTTCTGAAGTCACCCATTGATTTGAGCAACCACCATTTTGTGCAGCTTTGCTAACACACTTATAGTTCAGCAGCCAAATTCCTCAAAGCCGTTCTTCCTAGAGTTACACTTATCTTATAGAGTCAGAGCAGTTCTTTCACAGCACAATGACTGCAAACTATTTATTTCTATGTGGATTCTTTTCCTATACGTTTTCTCCTGCTGAGGCGTATTGTGGAATTAAAGAACTACTTTCTTTCAAATGGGTTTTAGAGAAATGGTGATATCTACTCGAAGGTGCAATTCATTTAGTCACGGTCTATACCAACTACTATGAAAAATCTGTACAATGTCTCAATGCTTGGCAGGTCTGAGGGTCCTTGTTCTTTGCTCATTTTCACTTTCTTTCCTGGGGCCAAGAACAAGAAGGTGGACACAGGATATTGACCCAGCAGAAAAAAAGAGCCTCCCTTTAATGAGAAGTTCATCCTGGACTCTAGAAGTATTCTCTTTGCTACTTCCACTCTGCAACACAGGGCAAGACGTTCATCTCTTAAGAAATGCAGCTCAAACTCTCACTTCGCTGGTCATGCTGGCCTATCCTGCACTAGAACGTTGGGGATTTTGTTTCATCCTGTTGCCCCTGTGCCTAGGAAAAAAAATCCATGCCAGAACTAGGTTTTTTTTATTACCACTACCTAATCTAGACACTCCATGGATCCATTTCATTCCCCTCAAGGGGCTTCCATCCACTCTGGCCATTGTCTTTATTAAAGAAATATTTTGACTCCATGGCTAACATTTGGAGATAGTGTCGGACTGACATTCATGTCTAGATTTTGAAGACACATTGCAGCCTGGGAACGTGACCTGACTAACCCCCCCCCTTCAATGTAACAATGGTCATGCATTTACCAGATCTCACCATTAGCCTCACAGTGGTTGAGACCAAGGTGGTATAGAACACTCAAAATGCTCCACTCCTTTATCCCCCCCATGTTCCCCCCTCAAGTTGGCATTGTAAACTCTCAATCTGGTGGGGTTGTCTCTAACTCGTCCCCTCCTGGGAGCAGGTCTTGGAAATAACTAGAAAAGTGAAAAACCCAGATATACCCACGGATCCCAAATTTTGGCTCCTAGCCCTCCCTCCAGGTCCTATTTCAACTCTCAATCATTCTCTCTTGCTCAATCTCAGTAATGCTGCCAGAGTGGTGATACCAGTACACTGGAGATCCACCAACATATCTACAATCTCTGAATAACTTTAGAGTAAAGTTTTATTGGTCAATGGAAGAGCTAATTCTCTCAGCCACCTGGTACCAATGGTTCCTGTTCCTTGATTCATCCAACCTCATTAATCTTACATGAACATCCCGATCTCTCCATTACAAACTTGGTCCTTTTATAAACAAAGTTACCAAAAATTACCTGACTCATCCTCCCATTCCCCTCCTTCATCTTCCCCTTGTCTTCCCCTACCCTTTCTTCTTTATCTAGAGAAGTCTCTACTCTATTAAATCCTGTTAATATTGTCTTATGCTGTACTGTTGCCTTTAGATATGTCATGTCATCAGGCTGATCATCCAGTGCCTCTCATTTAGACAGTTTTTTCTCAATGTCTATATCATATGCATGCCTCTGTTATCCAATTTATTGCCTGTCTATAAATAAAGAATTTATACTAGATTTTGGAGAGATTTTTGTAGATTGTTAGGGATCAAACTCTTCCACTTATCAGCTGCAGTCCAATGGGCTCACTAAAAGAAGTATCTGTGGACCTGTATCTCGGCTAAACAGGATGATTGGGTGGTTGTGTTGCCCTGGGCAGAGTTCGCCCATAGTTCCCACCATGAAGCTCGTACCTCACTTTATTGACCCCTTTAAAATCCTTGAAACCCTGTTGCCAGTAGGTTGAGACTTACTCCGGATATGCGCATCCCTAATGTATTCCAAGTCTGAAACCCATGGTCATTAGTAAGTTCACTGCATTTCACAAACCTCCTCTGCCTGTTTTGTGCAGAATCAAACTGAATATGTGGTCAGCCAAATCCCAAACTCCTGTAAATCTAGAGGGCCCCTTTCGTAGTTCATTGGTTGAAAGGGCTACAGCCATCAATCATATAAATACAGTTTTGTAACAGATGTTTTTCTATTTTAAGCACATTAAACTGTTAATTTATTTATTAGGCATTTCACTAGCATGCATGAATCATTTAATGTTATGGTCAGAAAGCATTTTACAGGTATAGAATTTAAATAGTTTGAATTTAATGTTTGCGTATTCTGAATAATATAAACAGGAAGAGAGGAAGTTGATCTTCTCAAGTAACTACTAATAACTGTAGGTTTAGTGTGTATAGAATATGCAAAAATAACTAAACTTGCATTTTAAAGCATACAAAATTGAGATACTAACTGGTACTACTGCTGTTAGGACCCTAGTAAGCAATGATTAAACATGTCACATTTTTCCTATTCCCCCGCCACCACTACCATAATTCCTCAATATTTCAGCACTTGTAGTTTAAATAGTTAATCAGAGCAGCAGTAGTCATCAAAAACAAATATATATTATAATATTGTGTGTTGTAATTTTATTCCAGCCTGCAATTCGAGACATCAGACTCCATAAATCTAATGGTTACAAGGGAAAATACTACTTTTCACATTACATTTATTTTTCCCTATTTAAACAATCAGTCGGCAACCTGGGTCACACTACTGAACCGTGATATTGTATGTTATACAGGTGAAACTCAAAAAATTAGAATATCGTTCAAAAGTTCATTTATTTCAGTAATTCAACTTAAAAGGTGAAAATACTATTTTATATAGACTCGTTACATGCAAAGTGAGATATTTCAAGCCTTTATTGTTTTAATTTTGATGATTATGGCTTACAGCTTATGAGAACCCCAAAAGCGAAATTTCTCAAAATTAGAATATTAAATGAAATAAAAAATAAAAAAGGTTTTTATTTTAAGAAATGTCAGCCCTCTGAAAAGTATAATCATGCATATGTACTC
>WWET01000629.1:359896-371156 GCA_011038615.1 Limnodynastes dumerilii
CCCCCCCCACACTCAAGCCTAAGCCAGCCTGAGCCCTGCGTTTCTTAGAGATGAGCGCAGGGCTGTGACTGTGAAACTGCAAGGAGGAAGTGAGGAAGCAGCTGGAAGACCGCCACGGAGTAGGAAAGAAAGAGGGACACAAAGGTAAGTAAAAAGGGAGAGGCTGGAGAAACATAATGAGGAATACTGAGGGGGGATGGAGACACATAATGAGGAATACTGAGGGGGGCTGGAGGGGAGCTGCAGGCACATGATGGGGAATACTGAGGGGAGCTGCAGGCACATGATGGGGAATACTGAGGGAGGTTGGAGGCACATGATGGGGAATACTGAGGGGGGTTGGAGGCACATGATGGGGAATACTGAGGGGGGTTGGAGGCACATGATGGGGAATACTGAGGGGGGGGGGCTGAAGGCACATATTGAGGACTACTGAGGGGGGCTGGAGAGACATGATGGGAGATACTGAGGGAGGGGGCTGGAGGCACATGATGAGGAATACTGAGGGGCTGCAGAGACATGATGGAGAAATTGTGGGAGGCTGCAGAGATAGGATGGGGATACTGGTGGTCTGCAGAGAGATGATTATTATTTTATTTTTATGTGATATTGTTTGATGGGGCCCCCCATCAAAATTTTCACCTAGGACCCCGCAAAACCTTGGGCCGCCCCTGGCTGTTGTACAGGTCAGGCACCCAAGAATGACTACCTAGGACATTGGGCTGTCTGCACATGTCCGGTGACTACAGCTGTCCACTGCCGCTACTACTCCCAGGAAGCATCAAACACAGTGCCATAGTTCGACAATGCTGTACAGTAGCAGTATATATGGCTTAGTAATGCCACTATCGTAAATAGGAAATAAATATCTCCAGGGACAGTGTCTATCCACCCAAAGTCTTTAGTCTAGGGACAACCTCTAACTCTGGCAGAAAAGACAGGAATTTTACTCCCCATAACAAATAGACCCCTTAATCTGGCTATGCAGTGTATGGTAACAAGAAACAATTGCAACTTCTGACCTTAATACACGGCATGAAAAGAATAAATGAATATATTTTAAACTTTACTATTGCTTTTGTGAATTTTTGTTTTTAGTTTATTTTAACATTTTTTACTTTTAGTTCATGATTATCACGGATAATTTTTACACTTATGTTTATACTATATGTCAGTTTGGGTGCATACAGGATATAAAAATGTTAGAGTGAAATTACTGAGCTTCTTGACTACTGAGTCGGATTTTCTTTAGCTGTCTACTGAAAATGTGACCTTTGACATACTGAAGCAATGGCCAAGTTTAATAAAGAATGGCATGATTTGTACATTAATCTTATATATCATTTTCCACTACTCACTGGAGACTCATCAGACTATATTCTGCATTCATAGTGGGATTCTGTAGTTTAGGCTTATAGTTTAAGAAGGACCAACGCGGACACCAGGATCCCAAGTGAAAACCCTTGTGAAATATCTATTTGTGAGCATTCTAATTCTACGTATATGGTTAAAAGGAACTATTTGCATGCACATTTTTTTTACCTACTATTACATATTTATATGCTACCTCAATTGCTATTTATATGTACAATAACTTGGTGAACTTTCTTTTGTGATATTTCTTTGGAAATCCCACTCCAGATTTTATTAATCTTAAATATTTTTTGGGTGATAAATAATTATTTTGGTGCCTATTTGGTGCCTATTCATTAATATCATCACATTACTGATACTTAAGTTTTATAGGTGCTTTATCTTTATAAACTTTGTCTTTGTGGAGGTGTAATTCCTCTTAAAACAAGATAAGCACTAACCCTAATATACGGCAGCTTTTTCCCTGGTACCCACAAATTGAGCTTATCGCCTGATAGAAAGTGGTGTACATAGAATGCACATATTCACTTATATTGCATAAGGGGATTTACTGAAGTTTAGGTTTGTAGTTTAAGATGGTGAGTTCCACCTGTGTAAGGAATCAAGAATCAAATTAAAAAAGGGCAGGTGGGTAAAGTTGGCAAAGCATACGTAAGTATATTGCTTGTGGCTTAACAATTCACTTAATGGGCATTTGTTACATCCATGGTCAGTATAATAGGCAAAACTGCTGCTGTATACAGAAGTGGCTGGCCATTGGTATTATATGTCTTGTGAGACATTGCTTATATTGTTAAACCTATCATCACTGCAACTGCTATGTGTATAACTGTGTATTACTTGTACTAGGTATCCTGTACTGATAAGTATGGGCCAGAACCAGATTAGGAAGTTCACCTGACTTACGTACGCTATGTATGTAAGTCAGCTGTGAATTGGTATTCATCCTGCATATAATCCTGCATCGGAACACAGCCGCCCGAGGCTGTGTTGCAGTCGGAATTCAGCCTCCACACAAGGGGCTTGTCTACTCACTATGTGTATGAGATGCATGTGGAATTCTTAGGGTAGGGAAATACCCTGCATTCCTGGATGCCCAGTTCTGTATGTATCTGGGGCATAACCAATGTTATATATATTTATCAATGACACATAAGACGTACCTGAATGCTGTATCCAGCCGTTTGTAGACTTAGCAGAGCCCAGGGCTGAAAAAATTGTGTTTGGTCTCCAATTGTGCCCCTATTGTATCCAGCCTCCATTTGTGCCCCTTCTGTGTGTCCAGACTCCATTTGTGCCCCTATTGTATCCACCCTCCATTGTGCCCCTTTAGTTTTAAAATGTACTTACCCTTGATGTCTTCTCCCTCCTTCCTCTGTGGTCTTTAAGGACCGCGTGTATGCAATCTACATAATGAAATGGTATGTAGTTGGCGTAAAAGAGTTACTACGCATGTATAGTGGCTCTGCACGTATAAGTGCGCTTGTGAGAAGAAATATTTTAAACTGAGAATCCGGTCCAAGATTTGTCATTTTTTTTTTCTCCCTTAACCTTCTGCTCAAAAAAGTAATGCACAGGTCAGGTCTGCATACACACTACAAATCTGGAAGATTGTGACAATGTTGATTGGTAAAATTTGGACTTTCTAAAAACCAAATCAAATGATGTGATGTCCTTTCACACAATTAGGCAGAATAGTTGGAGTGCATACACTACCCCGATATTGTTTAAAACACTTGGTTTATTGATATCCACGGTAATGGTGTGAAGTACATGTCGTGTGTAGCCAGCTTAAGTACTCATGATATGGATATTAGCAATGGTGATGGATCCATAGGCAACTATGGAAAATTTGTGGCCAATTGCATGAATTTTGCATTTACATGCTTTTAACAGCATACTACTATAAATACGCAAAACTTAGATTTGGGTCCAGTAAATACTTAAAACTAGTCAAAGAACTTATCAGATTACGTCTAATTGTAGAATTGAGTCCATACGTTTTATTTCTTCAAAAAGTGTTTTACAATATAATTATATAATCAGAATTGGATAATAGTAAACTAAAATGGACTTTTCTGTGATTAATGTGATGAAATGAAGAACTTTGGTTGGGTAAAATAAATCAGACCCGTGACAGTGTTACCTCACTCATGATTGTAACATAATAAAGCAATAAATGACATGTGTAATGGAAAGAGAGGTAAGGTGAACCCTGGGAGATAGAACGGTGCTGTGTACCTGCTCGGCCCCACCCTCCGCTCCGCACTGCGCATGTGCAGAACTCACACTACACACTCCAGTCACTGGTTGCCAGCGACAGATGTCCTGGAGCAGCTCCCTGGAGACGGTGGCTTCAGCTTGTACTCTGTCATCACTGGATTATTTATTCTTCTCTCCTTCCTATGCATCAGTCACTGTGATCGGAACTCGTGTTACTTCTCATGCCTATTGAGACAGACACAAGACAGGTAACATCATTTCCAGGCTGTATAGGATAAGGGAGTGAGCATTTTACCTGCTGCGCTTATATAGGAGTCCTCAGACACCAGCTCAGAGTCTGTGTACTGGTGGCAGGTGCTGTGATGCTGCAGCAACTCATCTGATTGTATTGTGATTTCTTGACAAGTTTTTCGATCCTTCGCGTTCTGCTGGATGGACTTGCTTGGGATCTTCGCTTTTATTATGTATAATAAATGAGGGTACTTGGTGAACTTTTTGTGATTTTCTGATGTTGGTTTTGTCTGATTATACATATGATTGTTATAATTAACCTGAGCTAATTTAACATGACATCCTCGCAGCACACTGATTAATGTCTGATTGATCAATAGTTTCTTACTCTCTGCCACATATCACATCAGTTCTTTAACTGCTCTGAATGTCTACATGCGGCAAGTTTGCTGTAAATTGATCAATGACTTCTCAAGTTCCCGAGTTAAAGCTTCATTCTGCGAACCTGAGACTTATCGATGGCTGAATGTGTCTGACAATTGGCATGACTGTCTCCGGGGCCAGTGATTGATACCCTTGGCATACTGGGGCTTGGGCGACGCGGAGCCATGGTTTCAAGTCATTATTCCCCCATTGAATGAAAGTAGCAGCAATAAACTGCCCTTGCTCCCAGTGTAGAGAGGGGGAGGGAGGCTGGATGCTATAACCGCCACCCGGGAGCAGTCAATGGGAAGCAGGCATGGGAGTGGATGGGGGAGGAGAGAGGCTGAGGGTGAGCTCATCCCAACACAAGCATTACTTACTGCTTTCCCAGGCAGGCTGCCCAGCAACCTGTGCCTTCATCAGGGCAGCGGGGACCTATACATGTCACTCAGCAATTACTGGAGAGTCTGAGGTGGAATAAATAAAAGGGAGACCTTTACCTTTAGTCACTCTATCTACCTAGGTAAGTTGAGTCCATTTATTTATTGTACACCTGTATAGCCTGGAAAAGACATTTTTACACTTTAAACTGTTGTTGTCTATGATAATATGCAAGCAACATGGCCCCTGTAGGTTGCACTAGTACAAGTTACAAGGTTTTTCTCTGTAATAATAAATATGGATACATTGTTATTGACAGTGGGGGGCTGGTTTTACAAACATAATAGTAGAGTTTGAGGCATTACCACATATAAGCAAGTGAAAGTTGGAAGCTATCTATTCATCAGGCAGAAGCCAGATTCTCCTGTCAGGAATGTAATGTTTTTATTTTGTCCGCATGCTCAAATTTCTGTATAGTTGGGAAAACAGGCATTTGATGGTATCATGGTGAGTGGGCTGGTTTTTATCAGGTATGTTTTATTTTCATCTGTTGTGTAATTGTTTGTTCTCATGAACAGTCACAGAAGCTGACAGCAGATTAGCCTAAGGACTGAGCTGTTTTACATAGTGTTTTTAATATCAAGTCTCATCTACCTTTCAGAATAGTTTTACAACTTATTATAACAATGTTTCAGTCAGCCATGAACTCGTGTAGTATTGGTGCTTGCAAATATATATCATTTGTTCAGAAGTTGCAAACTAGTTATCCAAAAAAGTGTTTCCTAATTTGCTGAAAATATCTATATAATTGTATTATGGGATGTATCACAGACAGGTATTTTTGGATAAATTCACTTGTTTATGATTTTGGAAATCTGCAATACATGATCTATTGTTAATTGAGAAGATATTTGAGAGGCTCCATTGTCCCTTAGGTAGTGATAAACTTGCATCAAAGAGAACTGGTGGATGGATTACATTATGCATTGTGTATAAGAGAAAGGTGTCAGAACAGTATAGATGTCATTGAGCCGTTTTTCTGTCTTTGAGTTTTTGTTGTAGTGTTGCACATGTAGGTCTGTTTCTGCAAGTGTCTGTTGTTAGGCCACCAAACACTTAAATTATGCATTGATGATGTAATACTGAAACTTAGATAAATATTTAATAGGTAAGTTTTATTGGAAATACCCTTCTAGGGTGTTTTACTGATCTTTTATGTCTTTTTAGATATTCCCTAAAATAACAGATGAATCTCTGTTTTTGTTTGGACTACGTGGGGTCGTGATGTAAAGCATTATGCTTAGCTAGCTTTGTGTCTGGAAATGTTTAAGGTTTTTTCTTTTGCTTGTTTCTCCTAAACAAAGCTGTTGGAAGTTACCATTTACTTGGTATCATGTTGTTTAATGTTTTTCTAGTATTTGTACATTTTAATAATTGATTACAGCTGTTTTTATAGACAATTAACCTTGAGATAAAGGCCCGGATTCAGAGCTGCGTATCCGTGCAAAAACTGCTCGGATGCGTTACACATTTCCGTTAATACGCATGCGCGAGCACAAAAGTACGACCGTATTGCACTCGCTATTCAAGCCTTATGGCTGCTTACGAAGCTGGTTGTTTTACTATGCAAAATGGGGCATGTATGATATGTAAATGCGAAAAAGGGGCGTCTAGTAGCAGGTCAGCGCGCATCTGCAGCTTCAATCAAATGCACACATAGCATGGACATGGTGCAAGTGGGTTTGGGTCAGGCACATCCAACTTACAAATTTTGTCCAGATGCGAATTAAAGAGCAAGCACCTGCTATAAATAAAACTAAAGCCACAACACTGACATGCGCATATTTGCTGCATGTTTCAACCTGTGCTGCTGGTTCTGTGTTTTTTTTTATATTTTAAAATATATATATATTTTATTTTTATGGTTATTAAAATGTATATTATATTGTTTTAATATTAAAAAAAAATTCTGGTTAACAATTATTTTGTGTGTATTATTTGAGGTTTAGGTTAGTGTACAATGATTTCTAACATTAAAGCATTTTTAAACATTACACCAACAAAACATTTCAAACATAACAAAAAACTAGTTTTTATTACGTTTTCAGCAGCTAAACTTTGAATAGAATGTAAGCGCACGAATGTGTAGTCCCTACGATTTGCGCGTACATTGTACTAAATTGACAGATTGCACGTATGCATTCATGTACTTCCTTCTGCGCATTCATCACTGAAAGTTACATGCAATTCAAAGTTGTAATTTTATGCAAAAATGTGCAGCCCTGAATCGACCGTATTAAATTTTTTGCACATTTGCCTTGCGTCCACACGCAGCTCTGAATCTGGGCCAAAAAGCTATTTCCACCGTATATATCTAATTAATGTATTGCATCATCAGTTCACTAAGTCATTAGGTATGGCCCTCTAACCTTTGAAAAGACTGGACATAACTTCCTAATATTGATGATAAGTTTTATCAATACATTTATTTAAAGACACTTCTGATATCCTCACCATAATGAGTTGTGGACTTTGGGTGACAGAGCTAAGCGCACCTGAGGCCTTAAGTCTCCTTCTTCCATCTTGGATCATTTGCAAATGAAAGGGTTGGGGGGAAAATGCAATCTGTTTGGAGTTCTTACTAGCTTAGGCATGCCAGTATTACATTACTCTTCAGGTGATGCCTTTCTTATTGTTCCATGCTGAAACTGGCTTATGTAACTCATGCTTAATTTAATACCTCAATGTTATGTATTAAAGAGCAGGGAGATAATAAAATGTGGCAAAATATCCAAACAAAACCTTGAAACCCCCTAAGGCAAAACATAATTGTTAGTGGCTTTATTTTATAAGCGTCTGTTCCCTTTTCTTATGGATTTGTTTAGTTTCCCTTATTAAGGTGGTATTGTTCTCTCTTCACACGTTCCGTGGTTATGTGAACACATAGGGATTTAAAGACTTAGCTTTGTTTTTCAAGTAATGGTGAAGTGTCGACTTGATGGTTTTTCCATTGTTTGTTCCCCAGTCCACTCCCTGACTCTGCACTTGTTCCTTATCTGAAGGCAGGATGTTCTAATTGATTTGGGGTCTGGATGAGAGGTTTTGATAGTTTCTTACCTGCACAATCACTCCTGCTCAGGATGTGGCTGTAATGGAACTATGAGATATCTCAGAATTTCAATATGATGTGAGTGGATTTCCACTGAACTCTGTTTTGTTTTTTCTTTTCTTCTTGGGTAAATATTTTTTTTTCTCTTTCTGTATTGTGTTTGACGCTGACTAGGATAAGCTGTCACACCTGTGTCATGTTTTCTCAAAGTACAGTCCTCATAACTGCTATACTGACTCACATATTTCTATGGAAAAAAATAAAAACTAGAGGAGAATTTATCCTCTGGGGGAGGGGGCAATATAGGATTTCCCAGGCCCATCAACATAGGCGTAAGAAAGGTAGCTGTAGTGCACCCACACTATATAAGTTTCCCACACGTTTCCTGCAGTCCTTGGTCACAGGATTCATGGACAGAGCCCAGTGTCAGTACTCCTGTGTCTAAGCTTCATCATGGAGCTTTTTTGATCTGTCTCCCAGAGGAGCAGCATGGAACGTCATGACGACATCAATTTTGTGGCTGCAGGCAGACTCCTGAAGGCAGTTTTATTTTGAAACTCTAAATTAGAGTTTAGCCGCAAAACGTCACTTATCAACTAATTCTGTTTTCACCTTTGAAATTTACCTCTTCTGAAATTTTACATGGCTTTGCCAAGGTGACATTTTGCTCCTTTTTTTTTTCTTCTGTTATTCCCAGCTCTGGATCTGCCCTTTTAGTATCTAAATTTTATATTCACACACCTTTGGTTTGTTGTTTCTTTGCATGTCTTATGCTGTTTTATGTGTCAAAGCAGAGTGTGGCTAATAAACCATAGCAATGATAATAAAGTTTGTATATCTACCAAAGAAGGAATACTATAATTATTTAACCTTGTTATTATGGAGAAAATTATTATCAATTAGCTAACTCAGAACCCTTGCATATAAACCTACTAAATTGTTGTACTATATTTGGAAATACCTGTGACCTCATTAGCATTTATCCTTTTGTATATTTCAAAACAAAGTGCATTAATACACTGGACATCTGGTAATTAAACGTCACCATCTTATTACTTTTTTTTTTAGGGAGAGGTGGGTTAAACTCACAACCATATTAAGTCAGTAATGTTTGAAAGTGTTTTCATTGTGTCAATGACAAATTAATTTCGATGGTGCTTACAACGTTTTTGCTTCTTGTAGACAACTGAAATGAAGTGACAAACAACATGTCTCCTTTTAAGCATAGCTTCTTAAGCAGCTGCAGTGGTTGACAGCCTGGACTGGTTTCCATTTAAACTGAGAGACCCCCTGCTACAGTGAAACCCAGCCCAAGGCTGGTCAATGAAAGGGTGTAGCTTTTATAAAGCAGGGTGGTCTCCAAAAAACAAACATATCCGTGTAAATAAATTTTGTGAAGGAATAGGATCTGATCCGAGTAGGAACTGGGATCATTGATGGTTTTTGTCAGTAGGAATTACAGGTGAATTGTATTTGTCTTAGTCTGTACACTAATTACTCCATCATTAGGCAAACAGATACCAATCAGTAATTGAGATGTTTAAAATGAACAAAGGAAAGTCTATTTTACAGGATGCACATAATCAGGGTTGTTGTTTCATGGTTGTAAAGTCTTCTGTTCCCTTTTCTTTCTATTTTTTATCTTGTATGTTTTAGGTTATTTTGTGCCTGGCTTTTTTGATATTTTTTTCACCTTTTCAATTTAAAGCCTCATATTTTTGTGGCTGATATTCTGTAATGTTTATTGTAACAAAACCAGTGTACGTTTCCTATAGCATTTGCTTTCTATTTGTCATTAACAAAAACAAATTCTGTCGGCCTGTGACCACAGACAGACAAGTGGAGAAGCTAAAGCAATGTCAATATCTGACAATATTGAATCCACAGTAGAGGCGCATGATGGAAGGCTCTATAGCCAGATGTTACCAGAAGGTGTGTTTGTACTGATTCTTAAAATAGGAATCTCCAATCTCAAATGTAAAGGCTGCAAATACCCACACATCATCAACCATACACAGATCAACACATCATCAACCGTACACAGATCAACACATCATCAACCGTACACAGATCAAGGCTCCTTTTAAAAATCTGTGAAAACAGCTGATACTAGCTAATAAATACTTGTCTGAACAGCTGTATTCAGAGTAAGTAGATGCACTTGCATATCACTGGGTCTGTTCTTAAAAACACCTTGAATACATAGGTTAAATGTATCCCTATTCAGTAAGATGGGATTTATGGTGGCATTGTTAAGAATATCATCTGTGAACTCTGATAGTGTTTGTAGCAGATGAAATGTGCCTCCCTCTGCAATTCAGCATGGTTTTTCCCAGGTTTAATATACCACCTGATTTCCAGTCTCATGATACAGTCTCTGATGAAAGAAAACCTCTAAGATATTTATAAAAGATGACGTTTATCTCTAGAATTTCTGTGTGATCTTTTAAGTTTCAAATGCTGATACATTTAAAAATCACATCCTTTATGAATGAAACATTCATTGCAAACAGTTATTTGCTAGATCAAAAGAATATGTTGTTGTTTTGTGTGCGTTGGTTTGTTTTTGTCAGATTCACAATATGCTTGTCACAGTAGAGCACATTAGATCCAGAACTAAGTACGCTACCTGGTGACGTAATAACGCTGTTTTATATGTACAGCGCATGCGCGCGGCAGATGTTACCTAGTATCAACAGCGTAGCTACGTATGAAGGGGCGTGCCAACCATACGACATCTGTAATTACACTTTGGAGGCGGGGTGAGGCATTTAAATGGTACAGTATGGGTGTGCTTAGGCAGGAGTGTATGTGTAGCCTTTACGCACGTCAGTACTTAAGCTGTGAAAAGTTAAGGTAGGGTTTGGCAAGTGTAAAATGGTCGAAATACGTACGGCCGAGGGGGGTGCCGTTAAAATGCGCTAGCGTAAATACACTAGGCGATGAAACGTAGGTCTGGATCTGGCCCATTGTTCTTTAGAATTAAATCCCTTAATTGTCTTTTCATGTTCCTTTTGTGTAGTAAATAGGTAATATTATTCTTTATTAAGAGAGCTCCAGATAGTGAATCGGCGTTATGGTTGATAAACAGCCTTAGTATCAAAGGTTACCCATCTCAGAAGAAGTAGAGCTTAAATAATTTACCTATGAAAAACACTATCCATAGTTTACTTACAGGACTCTCACAGATTTGTGTGTGACTTTCGTAGATGTTTGTCTGCATTTGTAGCAAGTGAATGAGAAACAGCAGGTAGGTTTCCAGGATGACACTGTATTTATATACACACAACTGTTGTTTCTTGTTGTAGTTCTGTTTTTACAACATGGGAAAGTTTTTTGCATCATTGCCATCTGCACCCTTCCCTTTTATCATGATGTTTGAACAATAGTATGTGAATGTGGATGCTACAGGTAGTTAAAGGTTCTAGCAGGTAACTTTGTTTTCCTTTCCAACATGGTAGGAGTCTTCAACTTTTCTTGATCTAGTGGAAAATATTTATTTGACCACTCACAGAAAGA
>WWET01000629.1:374238-388884 GCA_011038615.1 Limnodynastes dumerilii
GTGGGGGGGGAATGTAGATTAGACAGTGAGGAAGGTTTAGAAAAAGTCTGTGCATATTTTCCCTACTTATGAGGGGAAAATATGCAGTTAGTTAAGGTTGCCTATTACACCTGTCAGTGCCATTAAGTACCTAAAAACGAGGTCGGGTCGGTGGAGGGGACTGGAGAAGTAGGTGCGGCTACACTTAGGTGTGATCCAGTCTGATGATAATAATTTTGGGTAGGTCCGTGTTGCACAAGCTCTGACTCTTGACTTTCTTGCTCATATTATGTTACTAAAAAAATGAAAAAAAAAAACTACAGTACCCCTTTGTATTATAGAGGAACTCCACATTATAAAGGTTTGTTTATTTCTATGGTCTTCATAGCTCAAACTCCTCAATACTGGGCAGTAGGTCCATTGTGTGTGGCCTCTTATTGAACATGCTGTGTACTGACACAGGGAATGATATGATTATCATATCTGCAGCAAGATTGATATGTGTGTGGCCACTGTATACTTGTGACTAAATATAATTGTCCAGAAGTATTTATATTACAATATTGAATATATGAACATCAGATGTCTAGACATTCTTGTATTTAGATGGGTGTGGAGCAGCGTATAAGCAATAAACTGCATTATATTTATGGTCATATCACGGTAATAAAGTGGTCTTAGGTGTGAGGATGTTTGAAGGTGGAGACAATAACAGGCGTCGCACATGTTGGAATATGTACAGAGTGTAAAAAAACAATGTACTCTGGCTTCTTCCTTGTGGTGTTACAAGGTGATTCATGCATTTTGGTTTGCATTTCCCAGAGCAGCATGTTACACTGACAAATGGCCTTAAAAACCACAAAGCGATTTGCTTACCAGCTGCTTTTCCTGTTGTATGGTGTCTGGGAAGATGTTCTGCACAATATATCAATTTATAATTTGTGTACTAGTGCTATAAGCTGCAGTAAAACTACTATCTATTGCTTATTTCAATAAATCTTTTCCCTGATTCTAATCGGCATCACAAAACCTAGTCCATGTATGGGAAATTATTCATAAAGTTATCTGAACAGTTCTGTAATGATTAGATGCATGCTGACATAAGCTCTCTGCAAGTGCGAGTGCTAATGTATAATAGTATGTTTTGGTTTTTTATTATGTTTTGTGCGGTTATGTTCACCGCTACAAAAAATTACAATTTCGAAATACACACAGCTGACGGCTAATTATCGGCTGTCTATTTTGATCTAAGCTGAAAGATCTATTTTTCTGAAACTTACCCATTCATTATGCTGTCAGCTTTCTGATGATGCAAAACCCGGTGCAGCACCCGTCTGTATCCGACGCTACTGACCGGACAGGTTACTGGTCAGGCTATGCAACGATATCGACAGGACAGGTTTGTGAATTTTAGGCTACGGGGAGGGGATGTAGCGTAGAAAGGGGAGGTTAGGGTTAGGCTGTAGGGAATGGAGAGTTAGGGTAAAGGAAGGGCAGGGTAAGGATTAGGATAAGGGTTGGAGTTGGAGAAATACTCAGTGCTGGGGATTCCTTTGCTTACCTCTTTCCGCAGGAAGAACAGTCCTTTGCGGCCCATAGCCGCAAATGTAGTGTTAAAAACGGCACTGTCCCAAAACCATAGGTCGCAGAGGTAAACCAAACCCGTTTTGTGTGTGGTGCTCACAATCATGGGGAAAAAAACCTTTATCCAATATTTCAAACACTGCAGATAACAGATAACACAACTCCTATAAAATGTAGAAATATCTTGCAGAAACAATATTCTAGCTTTGTGTCATTCACTAAAGGGAAGTTGTGTGTTTCTTTGATACTGTGTGTCTGGGCTGCCTTTTAAATGGTCAATGTCAAGTGACACCTTCTTTGCATCTATATCTAGTGTCCTATAGATATTTTCACTAAAGTGTGAAGTAATCTGTCATCATAGGTTTAAATTGTGTAATTCCATTACTGGTTCTAAGGTTAGTCTTGTGACATCACCATTTTAAACATAATAAATTGCAGTTTGTCAGGGAATGTGAATATCACATGTTAGTTTTTGTGATATATTTTACTTTAGTATTTTTAACACCCTTTCTTTTTCTTTTTTTTTTTTTTATTAAATTTTTTTTCATGTATGTCAGTTTACAATTTGACAATTAGTCACATGCACCTGTGAATGATCCTTATTTGCAAACTGCATAATTTGCTAATCAGTCAATCAGTACCTCTTATTATCTGTTTAAATTTACTGATATAGGGGCTGATTCAGAGTTGCACTTTTTGCAAACCTTTTTTTTAGGTGCAAGTGTAGACCTGAGCAATACCATGTTGAACTGCAAGGGAAGGCACATTTAAATTGTGAAAGCAAAATTATGTTTGAGAGGATTACACATAAAGCTATGCGGTATTTGAGTTATGTGTGCAAAAATAATGTATTTTCCCTGCATGCAAAAGATTTAAGATTAATTCTCACTCCTCACTTTGCAAAATGGTATAGCTGAGCTGTATATGTGCACCTTTTTTACCCTTTCTCCCAAACTGTGAATCCGCCCCATATATTGCTAAATATTGTCTATTTCTTTTTCTGCAATTTCTGTAAAGATGTTACATTTATGCCCCTTCCCTTTGTGCCCAGGTGACGTCAAAAATCCTAGTAAATCTATATGTACAGATTGTACAATTGCAGCTCCTACTGTTGGTAGGCAGTGGTTACATTTCAGTTGTAATTGTATGGATGACCCTGTGTAAATTGCTAAGTGTTACTAAGGTAACCTAGAATGGGAGAGTTTGACACATCCACTGCCAGTAGGTCATTAAAACTCCCCGCCAGTCCTCCTTATTCATTGGCGTGCAATAAAGCTGTAATAAAACTTTTTGTAAAACCTACTGAAATAGCAGTGGGTGTGGGTCTACTTGGGAGTCCAGCGGCCTTTATGGCATTAACTTTCGTGCCAAATTAAATTGCTTTAGATTAGTGGTATGTTATTAGGCCCTCCCACCCCCGGAAGGAAAAAATAACTTTTTCCATTACTATTAAAGCAAGTCACTACGAATAAGTTTAGGTTGTAGCTCAACAATTGATCATTTTTAGCAGTTTCAGCCTCAGATCTGCTTTCTGCAGAGTTTTTGGCTGATATCCCTTTTGTTGTCAGACATCATTTTCTTGTATGTGCAGCCACATGCACTAAAATAGCTCAGCCATCACACAAATCCTGTTTTAATTGGGAGTCATAGTGGGCGCTGATTGATTGTACAGTGTGAGTCAGTGCTTGTATTTCCGTAAGAGGCAAGTGTCATCATTCAATTACTGAGCAAAGTTCTGCCAATCTTTTGTCAATGTCTACATCAGTTAACCCTGTAGTGTGTTAATAAATCAGAAAAATACAGTGTAGTAGTCAAACTTCAAACTCTCATGCAATGCTCTTCTTATTGGACACCCAAATGATTTAATTACTTCCCTACTGTCTATATTGCATGTAGCAGCTAGGTTTTCCTCTGGAGCTTGTCTACATTAATTGCTTGTATTTACTAAATTTAATACAAGATCCTTTTACTAACCAACAAAGCCATCAACATGATCCTGTAGGGCAGTGTTGGCTAACCTGTGGCACTGCAGATGTTGTAAAACTACAATTCCCATCATAATTTGTCAGGTATCTGCTTTGCTTTTGTAGTTAAGGCATGCTGGGACTCATAGTTTCACAACACTGGAGTGCCACAGGTTAGCCAAAACTACTGTAGGGGTTCAGCATTGGAACTATGCCAACGCAGTGGCGGTGGAGTTCTGTATCCGGCCCAGGATGTGCAGCACTCTTCCACACTTACGTGTGCTTCCATATATATTGCATCAATGGTTCAGCAATCCCAGAGAGAATAATGGTGCATCAATATAGAATATAGTCCATGATTATATCCAAGGCATGAGGAATCATCTCTGGTTCGTTCTTCATGCCTTGGATATAATTATGGACTTTATTCTTTTTTTGATGCACTTTAATATTCTCTCTAGGATTGCTGAGAAATTGATGCAATATATATGGAAGATCAAGATGTCATCATTTTACTATTTGCTACTATCTTTCTGCTGCAAATTTTTGCTAAGCGTTAATCCTGTGTTTATCCCTCATAACTTTCTTGTTCTTGGAAGATGAAGACCCTTGATAGGGATGACCTCACATCTTTTTGGTGGCAGATTAGTCTAAATCTAATCGCATCCTTTGGGTAATGTTGACTTGTTGTTCGGTACATATGTTGGCCTACGTAGTAGCTATGGTATAACAAGGACATTTTTCTTTTTAGAGAGCTAGTAAGCATGTAGGGTTTTTTGTGTGTATTTATGTGTGTGTGTGTGTGTGTGTGTGTGTTTTTATGTAATTTTTGTGCTGTTTATTTGTTTACAAGATTGTGGATTGTTATAATTTTTTTTTTTTTTTTCAAATAATGGCAGGGCCTGGTAATGAAGAGTTAATACTTTTTCCATTGTTCCTGAAACTGGGTTTGTTTCAGCTGATTTGCATTTCCACAACCATTGAAATTGTCTTCTTACATTTGACTTTGAATTCCAAAGATCTGGTAGTTTGGTGGTGAGACCAGATTTACAACTTTTACAGCAATGTAAGTGTTGCAAAAAAGTCCTATATGATGGCTCCTTTGGTTGTGTAAAGTGGTATTGAGCAGTAGGTTTGTTGGCCATACTAACAAGTGCCTGAAATGCTGCTTGATAGAAAATTGCTTGTGTTGATTTTCTCCCACCATTGTTTTAGTTCATCTATTTGTTTGCACCATTGATATTACAAGACCTGAGCTTGACATGAATTATGGGCAACACACGTGTGTTCATAGGTAATTGTACAGTGAGTACTTTACAGTGAACGAACAACTGTTTTTCAGAAGCTGAAACATGACAGTTTATTTACTGTTTATCATTTAGCCTTGGCATCCTTGCTGACACGTGACATTACCACTAAGTACATTTACCTAAGGCTGGCTAGGAATCACACTAGTGAAAGTAAAGGATTATGAGACATAATTAATACTTTGTTATTGTAATACAGTCTTTACATCTTTACAAAATTTTCATAATTGTGTTCTTTCATTAGTAACAAACTTTTACAGTATAATGATTTCAGTATATACATTTGTGACACCCAGTTATATAACCTTTATCCAGCTCACAGCTAGATCAGCTCTTGATTCAATATTACCTACACTTAAGGCCTAATCACAAAATTATAAACCGCTTGCATCATAGAACTCTGTTCCCATGGGTAGTGTTAACATAACAAGTACGTGTGAATCTGTGTACAACGCTTGCCGTAATTTGCAATCTCAGGGCCCAGCACATATGACATTGTAGAACTGTATGACTTCCTGTGCTAAATGTTTGCATCAGTCTGAAGTAAGCCAATAACAAGATCTGTTACTGACTGAAGTTTTGGAAAGGCCCTTCATAGATTTGTCCATACAACATGTGATGAAACGAGGGGGACAGACTACAGTTACCCTGCACCTCGTTTCACATAAGGACATGGTACTTTTTATCCCTGGTCTACCCTGCAGACGTAAATGTGTAGTTTATAGCTTATAGCGTGTTCAGTGTTCATTGTGATTTGTGTCAGACTGTCCCAGTGTCCAGCGACAGGAAGCAGGTGAGGGGGCTGCATCTCCACCTGTTCCCTCCTCTCTACAGGAAGCTCTGGCAGTTGGAAACCAACGGCCATCTCAGGGACATCGTTGGGAAACTGGATTAATCTGGACTGAGGGGGTTGAGGTGAGACCTCTGCCTGTGAGAGCCACAAGGACTCGCCACAGACTTTACCAGCTCGCTGGCGCTGTAGTATTAGCAGAGCCTGCCAAAAACTGGTAGCCTGAGACTCGGCGCCCCACCAAGTAAGGTGGAGAGCATTGGCCAAGCGGCAGGGATCCTCAAGACATTGACCCAGACAGGACTCTGCAGCATTAGCCGGTGACTGATGGACTTTATTGCTGGATAGAGACTCTAAGGGACCTCACAGGGACGGGTGCCGGGACTTCTGTGTTTGGGTACTTAATGATAAATACAGGGCTGGATCCAAACCGCCCGAGGTCGTTACAGCCATTCTTGGAGTGGGAGGTGCACGCCCCCGGCACTCCCAGCTATCAGTAGTAAATCCTGACACTTACATGTCCAGATTGCTACCTTAACTTTCCGATCACGTATGTGGCCTTACGGACGCATACCTGATCGTAACAGGGCTTCTCCCTCCCCGTCCCCTCATTAGCGTGTCTATCTCCACCTTCACGGCAAAGATACAACATGCATAATGTGGGGGGAAGCCCCCTTTTCGTCAGAGCCTTACGGTGCCGTAAGAAGGTTGTGTGTATGCGCACAACATTCAAACAAGGGGAATTACGTACGAGCAGCACGTAATTCCCCTCTCGGTTTTAGCCGAGGATCTACCCCATAGTTACCGTCTTTATTGCCTAGTTGCCATTGTTACTGTTTTGATGCAGTAAAGGCCTTACTATTAGACCCTTCTCTCCTCTTTACCTGTGTTACTGCCAGGGGAATCCGGTGACTCTGTGTCTGACCCCTGGTGTCCTGATACCACAAATTAAAAAAGTTTAGGGGTCTTTTTGTTCGAGTTCTTTTATACCCCGTTCAGATTACCAGCTAAAAGCCGGGGTTTTCACAAAATAGCCGGGTTTCATGAAAACCCCGGCTTTTTCTGGCAATCTGAATGCGAACCCTGGCTCTCTCTAGCAGGGTCTTAGACCCGGCTAAAAAGAAGGGGTTTGCGGAGAAAGCTGGGTCCCGCGGCTCCACTGCACAGCGGTGACCAGGGAAATCCCGGGTCACCGCTGTCTGTGTGAACAGGCAGCCCGGCGTGTCCCCGCAAATCCCCAGGGTTTGAAAACCCCGGGGATTTGCAGGGCTGGTAATCTGAACAGGGTATTACAGATCACTTGTGTGAAACTGATGGCACTGCAGGAAGAATAGAATCCTTATCGTGATTCTAATTAACATTATAAATTTCAGCCCTTGTGTCTCAAAAAAAAAAGCAAAACAAAAAAAACAAAAAACCTGATGGTACTACTGCTTTCAATTACAGTGATAACATTATGCTAAAACAAATACCAGTCCAACCTGCTGTGACACCTGTTTGTTTGTTTGTTGTTTATATTGTGATGAAAACCAAACTTCATTGAGGTTCAAAACAGGCTTAGATTTATTGTTAAAGATATATCTGATTTGATCTCTGCTGGCAGATAGCCTTCTAATTATCATAAGTAACCCCACAAATACTCAACACAATCCATAATGCCAGTGTTCCACATTTCTATATTTTATGTGGTCTTTTCATTTCTGATCAAACTATAAATGTCTTAATGTTCCTGCTATCTTTATAGGTTTCTCTTTTGGATTCAAAAAGAAGCATGAATATTGGCATATATTTGAAACAGTTCAAAAAGTAAGTATTTAAAGTATATATATTTTGTGTTTCATGTTATGGATGCCAAGTGTTGGGCAAAGTATACAGTAGCTAATTAACTGGAATGAGTCACTGTACAAGGAAAAGAAAAGCAAATGTGCTCTCATTTTCATAAACGGGGCTAATCGTCTCCATAGCAAAGCTCCTCTGATGGCTTCAAAGAACTTAGCTATTTGTTAAAGTGACTGTATTCAAATACAGGACTATTAAGACCATCTTAGCCATGCTTCTCCCCAAGCATATAGACCCCGCATTTAATTTTACACTACCAAAACATTGCTGAATATTTTGTCTTTTAATCTGCAGATATTTCTCTAGCAAGAGATGAATTAACTTACAAAGCAAATCTTCGCTAATATTTTTAGATTCTTTTTGTATAATCATTTTTTTAACATGTTGGTCATATTGTGAAATTAGGATAATTTGACACTATAAAATGCTGTGTGTAATAAGTCAACACAATTATGGAACAGTGGTCCGTTTATTACTTTAAGATGTACAGCTTGGTATATCATATGTAAAAGAAATGTAAAATATATAACCAAGCTCAAATAATTATAAAGAATGTATATTTCCACAATGCTGATCATTCTTTATCCTCAATAAATGTCCATGTTTTTTCTTTCTTTACTGAATTGTGTGTTTTACTCACTTGTGTGAACAGGTCTGCTGAACAGATAATTGATGATATACATAAGGGAAGGTGCGATTTATACGACTCCGAGGCTCTTCAAGAACTTCTTAAGTTGTCTCCAGAACCAGAAGAGGTAACACATAAGGGCAAAGTATTTTTTTTGAATTATTGCTTGCAAATTGTCCTATGAATGCTATATAAGCGGAGCTGGTATCTGGAGACCTAATGTGTGTGCAGTAAGTGACGTTTGCATAGGATTACTGCTTCTTCTGGCAGTGGAAGTGAGGGACATAAAGTCTTTGTAATCTCCTTAGTGACGTAATCCTTATTCCCCTTGTTAGTACAGCCTTTTCCAGCACCAGCATTGGCCCTTTATAAGTGTACCTGTAATAGAGTGTAAAGGATGGAACACGTGTATTATTTATGCTTTAACCCAACACTAAACTTTATTCAGAACACAAAAAAAGTTAAACAAATTATTTTGCATGGAGACATTAATGCATGAGGACAGCACATTCCAATAGTTACCTCATGGAAACATATGTTTTTACCATAGTCTAAATAAATGTATTTTGTCTTCTTTGTCCATCTCTTGTTTTACTTTGATATAGCATCAAATAACATATAATCAATATTTAAGCTGGAAAAAGCATATCCTGCTACATCACCTCATTCCACTGTTAGTTTCCATTAGCTGCTGACACCCTTCCTGTCTCTGACAAGATAATAATATCAGAGACAGGAAATCATTGCTTTTTTTTTTCTTTTTAAAAAGCAATAGAGCCTAATTACTTACATCTATGAAAATGAGAAGGTGACATTGTTTTACACCTTGCAGGTTGGGAGGAACTTGATCTTCCCTGTAAACCTGTTTTAGATACTAAGCCGTCGATGGCTTGCTCTGCATCTGCCGGTATCTTTTAATTCAGTAAGGTCATTCACATATCTGGACAATATAGTGGATTTACTACACATATATATTTATTAAAACAAAAAAGTTTTAATAAGTTGCTGATAAGAGTTTATATTTATCTATTTCAGCGACTGTTTTGCCTCTTTAGGCAGTTATATAAGTTTGAAGACAGAGGAGAGTATTTATTCTGGCACCAGACCTATTTGTATGTAAACCTACTAGTGCTACACCATATTCTGGACTAATAGGCTTATCATGGGCTAGCTGTGTGGTATCCAAAGGCACATGCAACTGTACCTCTGTATGCCCAAGGACAGCATGTAGCGTTTGGGCACATAACAGCCTGGATCCATATGCGTACATTGCACGAGTACAGGGTAGAACACTGTATTGTATGCTGTATATTAATGTTTACAAATAGTGCAAACACTTCTATCCAAATGTGATTAAGACCATGTGATTTTATTTTATGAAAAAATGTATTACATGGACTGCATAACCAATACAAAAAGTCATTTAAGTTAAATGACTTCATTTTCTTATTAAACCACTTCTTAGCACTCCTTTAGCTTACCAATTAATACCTCCCTGAATAGATACAAGAGGGAGTGAAGTCTGACTTCTTCATGCAGGACCTGCTCTGTAGAGTAATCCTTCCATATACAGTAAATCTTGTCATTTGTACTTGCCAGCTGCAGCCTTGCCCTGAAGCCTTGTCTGTTGTCACTATTAACTAGCCTGTGTTCCTAGTATCCTGCCTGTTGATTGTGCTTATGTAATGCCACACACTAGAACAAGCTTTAATAGGAGACTGGGTGATTAATGTGAACCTCCTCCCATTCATTTTCATCGCTTTTCTTAGAAAAGACTATAAATATCCCAGCAATTTTAAGAGCTGCTTATTATTTAATACCACTTTTAGACTGATCTAGCCATATTTCAAGTTTAATACGATAGTGAATATGAGGTTTACATTTTTTGTCATGGGTCTGATCTAGACTTCCTTTATGGAGATAGCAGTTCGCACACTAGATGGGAGTAAACTCCCCCTGTCACTGCCCTCTCTCGTACGTCTGGAAATCCATTGCAGAACCTATGTTAGGCACATACACATCTCCATCCAGACACCCACCTTTGCACATGCATTGGACAGAGGTAAGGATATGGTCCTATGTATGTAGGCTCTTTACAATACAAAGGCTAGTTTTTATGAATAAAATCATATCACAGGACTTCTTACATTACACATTGGAGGCTTCTTTTCAAAAGTGGAATGCATGGCCTCTTATTTACTGTAGATTAACATGCATTCTATGAGATTGTCGTGCTACAATATCTCCGGTAACAGGTGGAAAAATCAATGTAGCACTCATTAAAAAATTCATTTTTTCTGTATATGGTGCTGTGAGCACAAGTATTGCAGATAATGTTATGTGTAGAATTCAGAACGGGCATGTGCTGTATTCTTTGCCTTCTCAGAATCCCAACCATTTGATCCAAAAGTGGGTTCACACCATTTAAATTATAGGCCAATTATAGCATTTCTGATTTATTATTGCACTTCCACGATCATTTGATGATATAAAACAGATCACGTTTTATGGTTTAGTTTTATGAATGTTCTAATAGTTTTCTGGCAGTCTTCTGTGTGGCGTAGGCAGATGTCATGATGATAATACAACGAAGTCACAACATTTTCGGCAGATGGTTAGGAGAGATGATGATCTCCGATCTGCTGGTAAATTGGTATGATGTCTACATATGAATTGGCACCCTCATCGGGATTTGCAGCAGTGGTAGACATGGAAGTGGTGGCATGAAAAATGTAAAATAATAAAAATGAAATCAATTAAATCAGTAGAAGTGACTGTATGTTATACCCCCATATACAAGCCCTGACTTAGTGTATAAACTTCAAGCTGCATAGGTGTATAAACTGCTTTAGTTGTCTGAGGTTTTTGCAGAATTACACTTTTTGGTCGAAATTATTATGATTATAATTTTTTTTCTTTTTTTCAATGTTTTCAGTCCTTTTATTATATTGTGTGCAGTAAACCTGAATTTGTTCTTACATTTGTAAGATGATTTGCATGACAAATATGACATATGCCTGTGTGAATAATTCTTTAATAATACTCTACGAAAGAAATCCTATTATTGCATCCCATTGTAGTTTCTATACTATGTGAAGGATTAAGTGCAATTATATATAGTTACTGCTTTTATATTTTATCTTGCCTTAACATGTAGTGATGGCTAGGACAAGGATTACAAATAACTTTACAGGATTGATTTAGGTTTTTTTTTAAAATATATAAATAAAACTTTTTAAAAGTTGGGTTGAAAAAAAAATAATACATTTATGAGACAGCTATTATTGGATTAGTGTACTGTACACACTAGGAGTGTTCTTTCATATCAGGAACAATTGAAATATCCTTTTACCATTGAATAAACCTTCAGGAATGAAATTATAACATCAGTTTCTGTACATCTAAACTTTTCTTTGCTGGTTGAAGTAATTTTATTCTTTATTCTTACTAGGTAAAGAAGCTAAGAGCATTTAGTGGAGAAATAGCTAAATTGTCTCTGACGGATTCCTTTATGTACTTGCTGATTCAGGTGCCCAAGTAAGTTTTACATTTTTCACCTATAAAACTTGGATCTTTAGAATAACATACAGTACTGGTAACCAATCTCATTAACAATATAATGCTCCTGTCCAATCATACCTTACAGCATATAGCTGCATAGTTAGGTTAGATAATGTCTATAAACATATTGGGGCTGATTTTGAGTTTGGGAGTAAGGGTAAAAAGGTGTACAGCTCGGCTCAACCACTTTTCAAAGGGGTGTTAATTAATTTTAAATATTTAGCATGCAAGGAAAATACTTTACTTTTACACATAGAGCTCAAATACTGCATAGCTTTATGTTTATTCTATAAAATAGAGTTGAGGTAAGAAACTTCACCTCTTAATTCTAATTCTGCTTTCACAATTTAAAATTGCCTCCCCTTGCAACTCAACATGGTATTGCTCAGGTCTACACTTGCACATAAAAAAAGGTGCAACTTTCAATCAGCCCCATTGTTGATTGTATCAGCCTGTCCAAGAAAGTTGTCTTTTTAACAGTACTCTAATTGCTGGTATACTGCTTATTTACCCTTCTAGTCTCTCCATAAAGGTAATGAAAGTTCATCTGTATGTAACATTTATTTGATGTACTTTTGTTTTTATTTAGTTATTCTTTGCGAATAGAAGCTATGGTGCTGAAAAAGGAATTCTCCCCTTCTTATTCTGCATTAAATAAGGACATGATGGTTATCAGATTGGCTACAAAAGGTAAGTGGTTGACTAATATTCAATCTCCTAATCTATATACTCTTATCCATGCTGAAACTTTGCTGGATATCAATATATTTGCACTAGGACCTTTTTGCCCTGGGAGGACAGACAGTCCATTATAATGAGGACTATCCTGCCTAAAGAGGGACAGTTTGGAGCATGCATAGGCAGCATTTGACTCTGGAGATGATTTTGTAAACTACAGTTCTCATTAAACTGTTTCTTTGTATAAACATAACTCATGACTGTTGTAGGAAGCCATTTTAGTGAAGTGAATATTGGCATCACAGGTGCTAACAGTAAAGACTATAGTAAATAAATCTAATTGTGTAAATCTCTATTGGAAATAAAGATTATGCCTGAATACTTGGGTGTCTGACCATGTTTATCTTGGTGCTTATTTTTATTTGAAATAAATGTGTCAATGTGTATTATTTCTTGGATAGTTACAGCACACCCATTGTGGAATATGCACAATAATTACTGTGCTGAGCTCTACAATTCTGTGAGTTGTCATTTGAGATGATAGTTGGTGCCTGACCCACATTTTGTTAGGGTGTGTGTATGTGGGAGGGTAAAAAGAAGTGAATCACACATAAAATGTTTGAAGGCAGTGTAATAACTGGAGTATAATGTACATATTTTAGGTTTGTACATATTTGAGGAAATAGAGTTTTGGTATAAAATTGTTGTGTGAATGACTTTGAATAGAAAGTTGACAGGAGAATAATCCTTGTGTTTAAGAAATGGGATCTGTGCTTCTACAAAACAATATAATGTATTTTAAAGTTGTAGTGTTCTTTATACACCACTATAGAGTAATAATATGATGGAGGCATAAAGCCAGAAACAGCATGCATTTAATGGCTTGTAGACTCCATGTTATTAGTAATCTATAATTGCCGCTTTTGCTTGGTGAGTAAGATGTATAAGAGCAGCTCTGAGTAGCATCAGTGAAACGATTCAAAATAGGGAGAAATTAAGAGATTAAAAATGACAAATGATTAAATGGATAAAATAATTAAGGCACGGTTATTTGAGATGCCCTTTTATAATTGGCAGCATTGTGTTTGGATTGTAGTGTGCATTGAATACATCTGCGTAGTATTAAGTAATTTGCTGATGTTGTATTTATATCTGTGTTGTAGATTCTATTAGCTCAGTAATCAGTGCTTTCTTCCACAACACCACCACACCATTACAACATGCATTTAAATAAGTAATATGAGAAGAGATGACTGTATTCTAAACAATGCCTACCACGATTGTGCTTTTGTTTACTACAGTCTTAGAGCATCCTGTCTGCTCTTCAGGCCTTGCATAATAAGCCTGGGATAAATTACAGTTGCCACGGTAGTGGGATGTCTTATATTACATAGACCTTTCCAGAAGTGGGGCATGTGTATACAATCATTCTACATCTATTATTCTGTGTTGGATTTGGGGCAGAGTTACGTTGCCATTTTTCCTGTTCAGTCACTAACGGAAAGCCAGTTTCTTTGAAGTTGTGAGGAACACGAGATGGTCTGTGTATGTCTTGTATAAACTGTCCATAGTGAGTTTGTTTGTTTGTTTTTGTCTTCATTCTAGAGCTAATGTCATGTGAGCAGTTACACTCCATTTTGTACTTGGTCTTACAAGCTGGAAATATAATGAACGCGGTGAGTGTTGTGTCCTAGACCTCATACATGTCTTCATATGAAATCTGTAGATAGTTTTTTAGTAACTGTTATTTAATCTTCTGTCTTCATTAGGGTGGTTATGCTGGAAATGCTGTGGGCTTTAAACTGTCATCTTTGCTAAGGCTTGCAGACACAAAGGCAAATAAACCTGGAATGAATCTGTTACATTTTGTGGCTCTGGTATGTACATTTTTTTATTTCTGTTTTGTTCATGTATATGGCTCGTTTGGTTTTCCAGACCAATGGTTAATAAATTATTGATACTTTTAGCACAATATTGGCCATACATATGCTCAATCATGGAGATGGCAATAGTACCTAAACTGCAACTGCATGTATGGTTAATTTTGTATGTATGGGTAATAATTCTATGGTAGTACACCATATCTCTTGGTACAATGAAAACTAGGCAGTTTGTGTATGTGCTCTCAGGATTTTCAGGATGTCTGTGTCTGTGTACATGTAGAGGAAGGGGAGAGGATTCTACATTGCACAATAAAAAGCACCGCTCAAGATAGGTGGCCAAAAACCTCTCCACTTGCTATAGTGTGTGTGTGTGTGTGTGTGTGTGTATGTATGTATGCATGTATGTATATCTCAACTAGCGCTGATAAATTAT
>WWET01000629.1:427203-458590 GCA_011038615.1 Limnodynastes dumerilii
TCCATTGTGGTGGTGTATAGAGCCCAAAATATGAGAATTGTGTCGATGTCCCAATATATATGCACCTGACTCTATATGATACCCCAACAACTGCAGATTCCTCCTCATCTGTTGCTTTGAAGATCTGATTATTTTATTTATTCATTTATTTATCAACAATTTTTATATATCGCCAGCATCATACATACATTTACTATTTTAACGATCACTATAAAATAAGACTAACAAGCAAATTGGATGGGTATTAGGGACCTGCGTACAAACATACTGTTCTGTCAACCCTATTCTTAGGCCCGAATCCATTATAGAGGGGGGGGATGTCTGTGAAAGCTGGCGGGTGCGATAGGTCCGGTGGCCAGGGGTTCCGAAAATGAATGGTTAAGTATTCCACCATACTTAACCATTCTAAAATAAAAAAAGGACTCCCACCGAATTACAAGCACACTAAGGGCCATATTTACTAAAGTCGATTTTAGTAAAGGTAAGGTTTTCTGTCCTCTCAAATCACACTAGTTAATGGTTTTGTGAAATCGCATTAGTTTAAACAACTTGAGCGATTTTTTACATAGTGAACATACAAATTGTGGAATTTACTAAGGGTATTTGTGCTTGAATCGCTGCTAAATGGTCAAAAAATCGCCAGGGATGAAAGAGGTGCCTCAGGCTAGCGATTTGGTTAAAATCGCTTGTAATTGGCCTGCTTTAAATGCTGCAGCCTATATAAAGCACCACCCAAGCATCCCCAGCTGCTTCACATAGTGATATCTATAGACACGCTATGTGTTGAGAATATGCAGTACACTCTTTTTATAAGGTGTGCTGCTGCTATTTTTGACTCCACAGCAAGTTCTGCTGTGGTGGATGAGGAACATCACCAGCCTCAGGTTTCGCAGGGAGGACGCATACCGCAGCAAGTGCGTTCCTTTGGGCTGCATTTGGACCTGGACTCCCTCTAAGATCTGACCCGTGCAAACCTCCTGAGTCTTTATGAGCAGGTGAGGAGGGATTTGGAACCATCTAGGTCCCAGGTAGTTTCTGTGCTGCACAAATTAATGTTTTCCATTAACTTTATGGCCACAGGTTCCTTCCAGTCTGTGACCGGAAGAGTGATTGGAATTTCACAGGCGACCTTTTCACGTCATTTTTCACGAGTGTTAAGTGCACTAGCTAAAATGTTGCATACATATATCTGCTTCCCCAGCCAGGAGTCACAGTGGCGAGACCTGAAGTTTTAAAATCGCTCCGCATTTCCCAATGTGCTGGGAGCGATTGACTGCACTCACATAGTGCTGAGACCACCCAAGAGGAAGGCGTATCTGTTCATTAATCGCCATCACTACCATTCCCTCAATGTGCAGATGCAAACATGAGAATAATGTGTGTTTAGAGGCTATCCAGGTTCTTGTTAGGACTCGGGATATGGGTGTCGCTCCTGGCTGATGAACCCTCTGCTGCACCCTGTAACTCCTGCACAGCACAAATATAATGAGGCGCACATGTCCACTAGAGGAGTGATAGAGAGTACCTTTGTCCTATTGAAAACCAGGTTTAGGCTTACAGCAAACTCTTGCGATTTTGAGCCAAAGCAATGAGATTTTGATGACCACAAACGTGATTTGTGGAAAAACACATTTTACATTGGAAAACATACAACAAATGCAATTTTGTGTAAAAATCGCAAGAGATGCAAATCGCTACTGTTTAAAAATCATTTTAAATCAACGCTTAGTAAATTAGACGAATAAACCGGATCAAATGCATGCGATCTTGAGCGATTTAAATCGCTGAATTAAATAAATTCTTAGTAAATCTGGCCCTAAGTGTCATATTAAGCTCCTATATTTCTTGTAAATGTGAATTATTTATTATTTTGTTTCTGTTGCCTTATTTTATTACATTATTGAATATGTTAGCACTTTACAAATATGTGTTATGAATTATAGTGTATAACTGAGGGTTTTAGTTATCTTAGTTAAGACTAAGTTACTTGCTCAATGATATAAACAGTTTTTAAACAGTAGAAATGTGAACCTTTGTTTTTGGATCACTGATATTTAATATAGATTTATTTAGATAAGTAATAAAAGAATTGAGCCTTTCTTGTTGTACTCAAATCTATAGAAGAGATAATTGAAAGGCCTGTGCAAACATGACTTCTGAGGGTGTGCTCAAAAAAAGGAGATTACTCCAATTCCTTAAATATACTCCCATTGCATTATAGAAGGTAACATTTAATAACTTTTTCAAATTCACACAATCATTGCAGAGCTTATTAGGTGCTTTTCTTTTCTATACAGTAACTGTACAGTAGCTATGTATTAAGAACTGATTTAATACAATGATACTTTTTTTCTGTGTGATATTACAATGTTTACTGTGGAACTACAAGTATAAGCAGGCCCTGGAGGTCAGGGCTTTCTGGCACTTGTGGGTAACTAAGTGCCAACAGGCCCTGAGAGTGGTGCAGACTGTGTCCCAATGGACCAATAAGCAGACAGAGCTTGTTCCCTGCGCATCGGTTGTGGTTGTCATTTATCCTTCCAGTAAGGTCACTCCTCTCAAGCCTGAGCTGTTACTGCTGGAACCCACTAATTGAGGCTCTGTTGGTATCTATAGTCACACTCAATCAAAATGTATTAAATCTATTTTACTCACTTATATGACCCAATTAGCTGTAAGCGCTGGTTATTATTGGAAGGGGATTTTTTTTTTATAAACATTTTATTGGAGCATAAAATTACATACAGAGTTACATCTTACAATCAACTTGTAGACATCATAAGTTATAAAACAATATTGTCATTACTTGAAAGGTATACAGAGCATTCAGGACATTAACAAAGCATACAGAACCAGCTTTACCCTGACTGCACAGCCCTCCATGTTACAAGAGCTTTACATGAGTTATTCACCCTCAGACATTTCACCCAAATGCTGCGGAGCCAGATATGACAGCGATGGCCCATTCCAAATATATCATATAAATCCACTGTAATGTAGCAAAGATCCATTTCCCCCTACAAACAAAACAATTCAACACATAGCAGGGCCAAACATCCCTCTCAACGTAATTTTCTCCTAAGGGTCAGATTTTCAGACTATAATTTCTAAAGTTATTGGTGTATCATTTATAATATTCTCGTTTTATACCATGTTGTGTTCCGGAAGCATCGGTATATCTGTGATATGATTTGGTAATGCCTCAATAAAACGTTCCCACACCCCAAACAACCTGTGAGTGTGTTGTGTTCTATTGATGGATGCCTCCAACCAATCCATACAAAAATATGGTATCCTTTTGAATGCAACAAAGAGAGCATGGGGGGAGTGTGTGATATCCACTGCTGCAGAATGCATTTCCTGACTGCTGAAGAAACCATCAACAGCAGCTTTCTACTGTCTTTGGGGTATTTTAGTACTGGGTCTAGAATACCTAAGGTGGCCCAATGCATGAATGATGCCTCCTGTTCACTAAACCTTGGACAACTACTGGTATTGGACAGACCAACATGTTGTCTTTGTTTTGGTGAGATACCCTCTATGGAAAACGTTCAAGAACATTTCCTGATAAGAACTGGCCGAAAGAGTTTTTGGTGAGTATTGAAAGGCCTTGGAAGGGGATTTTAATATTATAAAAGTATTGAACCTGCTATGGTTGCTACTACTAATTACGACCTATGAAGTACTGTATAGAAATGCAGCTTGACCTCTTCATCTGTCCAATTTGGCCATGTAAATGCATAATACATGGTGGATGGCTTTAGAGATGGAGTGTACTGAGTAACCACATATTTTACATTCCCAGGAGGGTTGAGGTCTATCCTTTGGGATATGTAAAGGTTCTGACTCCTGAAGTAAGCATAATATACAACTGTCACTGATAGGCCATGATAATAATAATGATGAGAGACAGAATGGAGCCAGTAGCACGGCAAGACTAAGGGAAGGTGACATGTTACAGTCATATGGTACAATGGCCAAAACAAGCTAATCAATACATTACATTGATATAGAAGGGAGCAGTTGCATGGGCTGCTATTGCAGTAATTAAGGGCTTGTGCTGCATAGTGAAAAATGAAAACCAATACCTCAGCTAACAAAGGACTGTATTAGTTTAGTTTTTCATTTTCAATGACTCAACCTATGATCTAATGTAATAAACAAACTTTTATAAGATACATGTCCCTTTCTTCCTACTAGAGCACAGTAGTGTAATTTAATGCCCTATCTACTTCCCTGTAATCCCTTCCCTCAGCTACACTATGTTTACTCTTGTATGTGAATATATGCAAATACAGTGAGATCTACAACCAAAGGCATTTTCCTGCAGAACTTTGGTTTTCATTCAATTTGGGTAGAATCAGGTGGCCAGAGTCAGCCCTTCTACAACATTGAAAGTATACAACATAAAATATAGAAGACATACATAAAAAGGAAACATGCAGTAAGAACTTTAAAATACAAATAAAAACATGAAGACTCTGGGCCAGATTCACACCTAACAAGCAATTGCATGTTATGTTAAACTTTAACAACTAGTATTTACATAGAGGGGTACTGATTGGTTCAAAAGGCAAAGCAGGTTCCTTGTCATGTCCTGAGACTCTTTCTGTAATAAACAAAATACAGAAAAAAAACTATTTTCAGTAGTTCACCAAATCAAACAACAAAAAAAAAATCAGTTACCACACAAGTGTTTCATTACCCGCAATGGCCCAGATCCAAAACAACGCTTCTGTGCAAATTTACGTCTGGCGGACCCGTAAAATTGTGATTTTGTATGTACTGCGCATGCGCAGACGCAGGCCAGATGATACGCTACGCAACGTAACTCTGAGCGTATGGGTCATTCATGTACGTGGGGGCGTGCCATTCTTATGTGAGCCAAAAGTACGTCTACATTACGCAATGTAAGTGGGGATTTTCATTTAAAGTGTTTAGTATTAGCTGCGTAAGTCCACGGGGTGTGCCTAGGGGAGTGCTTAGAAGGTACGCATGCGTAAATATGCTATGCTAGTAAACGGATTGCAAGCGGATCTGGATCTACCCCAACATGTTGTGATGGACTACCCAAACACAGACTCCATCCTGCCCCGTTTCACAGCGGTCTGTCCCTCAACCATGCGTACATAGAAAAAAAACTAAATTACAACATTGCTCTGTCCTTTCATGTCAAGGTTACTATTTTTACAGTGTGGTTCGGAATTTCTAGTTTGTGAAGTTTGTGGAAGATTGTTTGTGAACTGACTATCATAGTAATTGTGTATTTTTTACATTTTAGTAAGGAAATTACCCCGAGAGGCTATGGTATGCATGGTTTTCCTCTCTCCCGCACCTGTGATGCTGCTTAGATTACAAATATGGACAAGTATATCACTTACGTCTCCTCCTCGGCTCCTCTGCTGGGCGCGGCTCCAATGGTGCTCAGTGGTCCTAAAAATAAAACAATAAAGGGTATTTGACAGCTAATACATGGTTGACAACAGAATTCTGATCCAGAGAGAGAGTCTGTAGAAACATAAGGGACAGTTGAGAGACAGAAGAAACTGACTTAGTAAACACGGTGACAGTGTAGAGAGGCAGAGGATACAGTAGGGATAGGCAGAGTCAGTAAAGATGTACCAAAAAATATGACCGATCAACAGTAACACTTACCGTCTTCTCTGTGCCTTGATAGTTATACAGTTTCCACTTCGGCTCCTCTGCTGCTAGTGTCTCCTCTGTTGTGCGCAGGTCCTCTGCTGGTCTTCTTTACGGTACTAAAAAACTAAATTTGCAAGGTTATTTGACCTAGGCTATGCTTACATTTGTACAGAGTTCAGAGACACTGACAGGGTTGAGAACCATAAGTGACAGTAGGGATAGTCAGTGTATGGAAAAAATGTACACAATAATATAATTTCAAATAATAACCCTTACCATCACCTCTGTGCCTCGATGTTCTCACTGTCATCTCCTCAGCTCCTCTGCTGGTCAATGGTCCTATAAGAAAAAAATTCAGGATTATTGACTTAAAGGTAGCCAAGCAATGTATCAAAGCAATGAGAAATGGTCCATGGCCTGTGTCACAAAATATACCAATAAAGGCTAGAGGAACTAAACATGTATAGCTTGGAGCAGAGAAGGGAAAGGGGGGGATATGATAGCAGCTTTCAAATATATCAAGTGTTGTGAACGGCTAGAGGAGGGTGACATTTTTCTAAGGAAGAGGTGTAATAGAACACGAGGGCATGAATATAAACTGGAGGCTGGTAGATTCAGAGGAAATGTGTGTAAAAAAGACTTCACTTAAAGGGTGATAGATACGTGGAATATCCTACCATCCAGGTGGTTGAGGCTAACATAGTAGAACAGTTAAACATGCTTCGGATAAATATATGGATATCCTAAATCTCAAACTAAATTGAGGGTAAATAAGGTCTAGGGCCAGTATAGTTTAAATTAACAGCTGGGAAGACTGGATAGGTCATGTGGCTCTAATCGGCCTTCACTTTCTATATTTCTATGCAATAGATGCCTAACATTTACATTGTGGGAAAAAACAGTAACATTGTGGAGAGTGTGGCAGTGTGTTAATCAAAACAAGTAATGACATTAACATGACACTTCACGTTTACCATGATGGCACTCAACTGGAGTGCTGCCAACAGTGATGGATTCAAGGGGAGCACGGCCATGCGCTAAAAATTGAAAGATAACAATTTGCAACATTGATCAAAAATTTTACATTAAGCAGCAGGCAGAAACATTTTTTTTACCTGGTGGACGGGCTGTCCTTTTCTTAGGATCACTGATTTTTGGCGAGGGCAGACCAAAAGTGCTATTTAAAGAAAAAAAAAGAATTTTTATAATAAAATGCAGGTTTACAACAATCGGAACATACCAGAAATTAATTTACATCAACTTACCACTGGTTTGGAGCGAGCTGGAATCTAAGGTGTCCACAGTCTCCACAACTCCCTCGATTACCACTTTGGACAGATGTTGACAGAGCAGCTCCTCCGAGGATTTGAACGTCACCTACAGGAGTTGCCTTGATGCTGGGCAGGTGAGCTTAACCTAATATAGCTATATTGTGAACTAAACCTCCTTTTTATGTATATGCTGACGCATAGTGTTATATAATGTTAGTTTGGAGCGCCAGACCTCTCTTTTGTTCCTTGTAGTCACCTGTAATGGTCTACCACCGCCTATAGCCTTGGCACGACAGGAAACCTCGCCCATCTTCTTCGTGATCCCTTTGCAGTCACAGAATCTTTTATGACAGGTCTGCACTGACAGCTTCTGGACGGCAACAGCGTTAACCTCGGAAGTGATGGTCCGCCAGATGGAATTCTTCACTTTTGTCGTGGCCTTCTGCACAAGTGCACCCTTCAGAATATCATAGACACCCTGGACGAGCATGTGGTTCTCATCATCAGTGAACTTGGAGGCTCTTCTATGTGTTACTCCCGCATTTTCATTCTCCTCTTCCTCATCATCCTCTTTCTCCTGGTCCTCTGGGTCTGCTTGTTCAATGGTGCCAGCCATCTGCAGCTGAAGCCGCCTCATGAAGCAACGCTTTTTGTTGCGCTGCTCCTCTTCTGGCAGTGGCACCCACTCCTCCTCTTCACTGCATGCACTAGAAACATGTGGAGACAGGTCCCTATCCTCCCTCTCTCTCTCTCTCTCTCTCTCCCTGTCCATTATTCTATTTATACTACTTTGCCTATTAAAAAATCACCAAACTCAACTATACTATAAACAATACAAGAAATTGTACAATTACAACTATCCTAAACTACAGTGTAAACTTACAAGAATCCTCTACACCACACTATACACTACACACACTACACTAAACTACTGTACACTTGACTCTACACTTAACTCTGATAAAGGAAGCAAAGATCCAAATAATACTTAACAATAAAGAACTAATAAATTTAACCAAAACCAATAAAAAAAAGGCAAAAATTAACAAGCTGTTCTATAAATCAATCTGACCTAAATAACTTCCACAGCTGAAACAAAAAAACCATACAAAACTAAACACTCCCCAAAAAATTATGCAAAAATATAAATCTACAATGTTGGAAAAAAAAGAAGTGAAAAAGCAAAGATCCAAATAATAAATCAATCTGACCTAAATAACTTCCACAGCTGAAACAAAAAAACCATACAAAACTAAACACTCCCCAAAAAATTATGCAAAAATATAAATCTACAATGTTGGAAAAAAAAGAAGTGAAAAAAAACAAGTGAAAGGGCGCCGTGGTGGTAGTGGGAGGAGATGGGGAGAGTGAGTGAGTGAGACAGATACAGAAAAAACAGCAGAAGGTTGTTCTAAAATTGGGCCAATGCTAGGGTTTGTGTCTATTATGTACCAATGATACTCATGGACATTGTGGACAATGTAGTACAGAAGACTATGTGCTCACTCTGTTACTCCCGTTTAGTTTCTCTAAGCACCTCATTACATTGCAAAGAAAGACACCATGAAATAGCTGTATCTGCTTCGTCTTTTTTATATCCCTGTTCTATGAAGTGTTGGCCATCTGTCTCAAGGCACATTCAAGTTTTGCACAATCCGATTCTCAATATCTGTGAGAATCGTAGGCCTATCTTGAGAGGTTTTAAATGGAAGCTATCTGCTATCAGTAAAGGGTTTTGTGTCTGTGGATTTTTCTGTAGAAAAATCTGCTGGTTTATGACTGATAAGGACATCTAAAAAATGAATCTGAGTATCACTAAAATTCAGCATAAATCTTATAGTTGTGTCCAAGTAATTATGCTGGTCAAAGAATTTAAGCAACACATTCGTTGTGCCAGTTCATAACAAAAAAATTATCATTATTCGAATGATGGATGTATTTTTGTTCATACTAATACATAAATAAGTTTGCATATGATGGAGTCATATTTCACCCCATCGCTGTCCCCTGTAACTGTAAATAAAATTTATTCTGAAAAAGTGAGAATGATGTTCATTAGGGCCAGCAAAAATTCATAGATATCACTCAAAACAACTGCTGATCCATACATTTATTGTGTAAAATGCTGGTATATAAACTTGTTGCTTCTAAAGTGACCATTATGCTGTGACCTGCCAGATGGTTCACTTGTTTGAGTCTATTCAGAAGTCTGTTGAATAAGTAATGTAACTTGACGTTTTTTAAACAAATGATTGCAGGAAAAAATCCATGTATTATGATAGTGGTTGGCATAAGGAAGTGGTTGAGCCCCCGAGGGCTTATATAGTGTCTTAGATAGAACATATAATTGGTGTCACTAATGTGTCTTGACGCAAAAAAAACAGGCTTTTACCTGCAACCTATGTAAAATGTCTCCTGCATTTAGTGAATGTCCCTTTAATTAAAATGAAATGCAATGAATTCCTTATACAAAGCAGCTGACATCAGACTAGGCATGTTCTTGATATAAGGTGAGGTGACTATTAATTAATTTATTATTCACCTGTATTTATATAGGGCCAACATTGAGTAATATATTACTCAGTGCTTTATAGGCAATGTTTAGTCACTCAAACCAGCTCCTGCCCTATATGACCTGCCAGTAACTCTGTGGGAGGAAAGCAGAAGTCATCAAGCAAACATAGAAGTTATCAAGTAAACATAGAAAGAACACACAGACTTTACAAGACTCTACAAAATGTGTGCTTGTCAGAGAAGAGCTTATAAGCCTAGACCTGAAGTAGAATCTATGGGCTCTATTTACTTACCTTCCTCGTTCCCTGTGAAGGAAGCTGCATCAGGCTCGCTTATCTTTGCAGCTTCCTTCACATGATTTACAAATACTCACCCCTCCTCCGAGGTCCCGCGATGAGCCGCCGGGTGCGCGCAGTACACTTCATTAATGTGATGCACATGCGCAGTATCTCTCAATTGGAACTTAGAAAAATTTCAGTGCCAACATGAGAAACACTGCACATGCCCAGGACATGAGAAACACTGCACATTTATTTATTTATTTATTAACAGGTTTTTATATAGCGCCATCAGATTACGTAGCGCTTTACAATTTTAACAATCATTATGGACTGGGTGGTAACAGACAGACTGGGTGGGTAAGACATGCGCAGTGCTTCTGTTTTGGCACTTTGAAATTTTTCTAAGTCCTGACATGAGAAACACTACGCATGTGCGGTGTATTCATGCCGGGACCGGACAGCTGCAGCCCGACGGGACGCCCGGACAGGTGAGTAAATATTTATTTCTATTTTCTATGTTTTTTTTTATTTTTATTTTTTAACTTATAAATGTTTTTTTTTTGACTGGGGCACGATTGTGATGTATTCCGATACATGCCCCCCTTTTCCTCCCCCTAATAACAGCTATTAGGGGGGAGGAAAAGAGCGGTATATGGGGACATTGCTGGAATACTCGCCACTAACGCAAGCCTGAGTGTAAAATTCCGCTCCGACATTTTGTAAATATGGTCCACTTCATTTTAATGCGTTAGGGCCAGTTTTGAAGTGAAAATATGTAAATAAAGCCCAATATTCATTGAGCCACCATACTGCCAAGTACCCTGCAGTGAGCAGTTAGTAAGGACAACAAAATAACTAAGGTTAATCTTTTTTGGACATGACATTCAAATACACTAGGTGCTAACTATCCCTAAAATGAGAGGAGTACTACTAGCAATACAAAGGAAAGTATTCACCCCAAAAAATCATATAGAAGTAGTTAAACTACCAACGGCTGACTTGCAATTCCCAACATGCACTCATACCCAAATAAAGACACATTTTTGGCATTATAAAGGGGGCACTGGTTTATTGAATTGATGCGGACTATGAATTTGTTAATAGAACCAAAGGTGACACTGATAGCAGGTGGGAGTCAGCCAAGGTAAACTGCAAAGAGGTCAGGCACCCCCTGACCTCAGTGCTCTGGAAGGTAATGATCAATGCAAGAACACTATCCCCTTTTATAGTGCGCACCCCGGTATAACTGGGGAAGTGAACTGGGAACCAGCCACCAGGCATAGCTTCTTACTTCAGCTTGTGGGATATATCTCCCCTGTACCATACCTTATCGCCGTACCTAGTGCCAAATATTTTGCTGAAACCTTTCAGCTACTGCCAACCTATGCCCCATCTGAAAATAAAATGACATGTTAGTAAATACAACTAAAGGGAGGGGGGGGGGGAGTCCTGGCAAAGACCTGTCCTAAACTCCTCCCCTTAACCGTGGTAATACTCCTCTTTATTTGCCTAATTTTTTAACCCTTGACTGCCTGTTGCCAATAGCAGCAGCCGGGTGTTTATCATCATTCATGGCTATTTGGCATTCACTTTCTTAATTAGATCAGGTGGGCTTGGGATCAGGGCATGGTCTACAATGATCAAGAGATCAGCTTGATATGTGCCAGTTTTACACATATAAATGTTGTATGCAATGATGTTTGAACCATTGTTTATATTTTGTCTTTGTATGTACACTAATGCTGTTTTCTTAACAGTTTCAGCCTATCTGGTCTATCAAGTATATACTACAGCCACAGTGTTTTATAAAACAGTAATTTCTCTGTTGATAGGGCTGTAGTTCTCCTGACAGTAAAGCAGGAGAGAATAATTGAAATCCTTACAGACAGACTTAAGGCTTCTGTTCTGCACATGTGTGAATCTTCGCATGTCCAGAACAGAGGACAGAAGAAAGAGCTTTCACTGGAGAAGATGCAACCCCAGCTACTGCCATAGACAAGTCATGTTAGAGATGGACACTGCACCTGCCACAATTATGAATGAGTTAAGGAATTCAGACTACATGTAGTGCTGGAGAAGATGGCAGATATAATAACACAAATGGACAAATATCTTATATGTTTTACTGGTAAAATACTGCAGTTCACTTAATGCCATTACATCATTTATTTAATGGTTATAAAACAATCCTATGAGCTCCAAGATTGATGTAAGAGAAGTCTTGTGTACGCCGTGATAGTAGATGAATCACTGGTATCTCCAGGCAAGGTACATTGTGGTTAATTATTACAATAAGCACAATAAGCACAAAAAGTGAAAATGATGTAATTGTACCTGCAGCAATCTTAGTACAAAATATAATTATGAATGGAAAAAGCAGGATGAAGATTAGTAGATGAATGGAGGTGTGGGGAGCCCAGCAAACTGAAGGATCATAAACAAATAATCTAATTTGCGCAACAGCCGCTCCCTAGGACATTACCACATGATGTTGATCTTGGACAAGAGTGAGTGCCGATGACTTAAAGGTTTTTATATATATCTCTGTTAATTTTAATATTTATTCTTAAAAAAGGGGTGATTAGATGATGATGCAACAAGCCTGCCTGACACTTCAGGAAAGTCACCACAACCAAACATAGTGAAATAAAGAAATGTGTCTTGGTTGTCGCTATATAAAGGTTAAAAAAAACTAAATATAAAACTAATTCATGTAAATGCAGCTCTAAATTTGCTATGTAATCATAAAAAGAGTGAAAAACTGATTGAAAAGTAAAATATAAAGCAATCTTATAAACAAATAAACAAACCCACTATGCAATATGAGAAGGAGACATAGGTTCTACTCTTTTTCCTATTGATAAAAAAAAAAATCTGTATTCCTGGAAAATAAAGAATCAAAAGTTTTGCTTGCTTATGGAAAAGTTCTTTATACACTCCATTGGGCATAAAAATTCTTAAGTGGGAGAATTGCTATATTCGGCCTTTCACGGTTCCTTGTAGTAAATCCTCAGGTATAAATACATTCTGCAGAATAATGGATCGTACATAAGTGAGATTGGTGTCACTCACAAAATGGTGTGTGTGTATATATATATATATAAACATACAAAATGGAGGTTGCTCAAATCAATTTATAAGTTAATATAGAGCAGGTATGTAAACTCCCCATACCTTGCTAGGACCTGCTGTATTTTAACTTATAAATTGATTTGAGCAACCTCATGATTTGAGCTTTTTGTGTGTTTGCTTGGGACAGCAGCTGTGAGGGGGTGCTGTATCAGAGTAGCTGTTTTGGATACTTGGGAACTGGTGTATGCCCTGCAAATAAAGAGCTGGCATTTTCCAATGCTAAATGTGCCTTATGTTTAATAATGTCAGAAGTAATCTAAACATTTTCTAAATAGGGTTTTGTAAAAATTCAGAAGACAGCAGTCCCTTATACCGTAAGAAACAAAGTCAGCGAAGAAAGGGATTATATCAGTGGTGGGATTCAACCGTTTGCCGGCAAGCCAGCCCAGTGTCTCCAACCCTAAAGGTATTTTCAGCCTCCGCTGCATCCCATGCAGGATTACATGCAAAAAGCCAGGCTTAGGGAGGGTAGTTCCGGTGGAGCGTGAGCTCCGGGCACCGAACTGTATAGATGGCACCGACGGGAGGCCGGCAGCTGTTAAATCTTTGACAGTCTGCCGGCTCCAGGTGCACTGATTTTACAGCTTCATGCGTGTGACGTTCTGACGTCACAGGCATGAATAGCAGAGCCGCGGCGCGGAAGTGCAGAACAGAACAGGTAAGTTTTCCACACTCAGTAATATTGAATACTTGAATAAAAATATAATAAGGGTGATGGGACAACATTGGGGAGGAGAACAGCACAAGGGGAGATGATGGGGAGAGGAAGCAGATGAAGCGAGGGAAAAATTATAAAGGAGATAGAAAAATCATCAAGCGAAGGGGAAGGTGATAAGGTGATGAGAAATGTGGGATGATAAATGGAGAGGGGGAGATGATAAGAATCAGATGGTGATGAACGTGGAGGGGGAGCTGATGAAGTGGAGAGGGAGATGATGAGAATGGGGAGGGGGAGGTGATGAAGAGAATAGGGAGATGATGAATGGCGAGGGGGAGATGATGAATAAGAAGGAGGAGATGATGAAGAGGAGGGGAGATGATGAGGGGAAGATGATGAAGGGGAAAGAGAATGTGGAGGGGGAGGTGATGAAGACGAGGGGGGGATGATGAGGGTAAGGGGAGATGATGAGAGGAGGAGTAGATAATGAAGAGGAGGGGGAGATGATGAAGGGGAAAGAAAATGTGGAAAGGGCGTGATGAGGAGAATGGGAAGTTGATAAATGGCCACACCCCCAATACACCACAGAGGAGGGGGCGCCGCAACATTCCCTTGCTCCTGGCACCATGGCTGAAAATACCTTTTCCGGACCGGCGGAACCGCAGGGCTGCACCTCCCCCTCTTGCACTGGTGTCTGTGCGGCGCAGCGGTGTGACGTGATCTTCCAGTCAGTGCTGACTGCACAGGAGGTGCGCCGCCATGGGGGAAACACCAAAGGACAGAGGAGTCAGGACAGTCAGGTAAGAGAAAATCATGCTTTTTAAATTTGATAACTGGTACTGGCAAAAAAAATGAAGGGGCAGACCTGGAAAATGACACAGAGGGGGGTATAAACACATTATGGGCACAGGAGGAGTGTTAATTTATTTGAATCCCACCACTGGATTATATCCTATAAAGCAGAGGTTCTCAACCTTTTTTTGGTGAGTACCAGTGCCCCACTATGTAATAATGTCAATGATCACTTTGCATATCATGTAGACACATACCCACGACCCATATATATTTTTTCAGGGTTTTTGTTATTATTATTTTTTAATATTTTTGCCGTTATTTTAAGTTTAATTTTTTACTTATGCTATTTATCCTCGCGATATTTCATTATGTCCTTAGGCATTTGGTATTATACCTCCTTACAACCTTGCCCATGTGTTCCACCTTACATCGTTACTAGTACCACTGGTTGAGAACCCCTGTTATAAGGAATTAGTGTCATTAGACTACAGAATTGTTCACCGTCAGGTAGTGATGGCTGATGTACTAACTCTATTTAACATTTATGTGTTTCCTACAGGAAACCATCTGCAGTCACAATTTCCATACGCTTTTCTGTCATTATTTATTCAAGGCATTAATGTCACTGCCATTTACACATGGACGGCTTGATATTAGGGATTTGTTGGAACTTGGTCTCAATCAACATTGTTTGTACATGTAAAAATGACTGGAACGTAATGAGTTTTTGGCTTTTTTTCAAACTTTGATGAGTATGTAACACTAGATTCTAACAAACATAAACACCATAAACGGATATACATTCTGCTGTTATAACACTGCACCACAAAGGATTTAATCTAATAAAAATCCCATTAATTACAGAGCGCCTGATCCAGACTTAAGGTCGTTTTACGTACACAAACGTACCCAAGTTATGCTCTACTAAGTAGAATGCATTCCCCCTGGCAGTCCCCTCGCCCACACGTAACTTGGCTGACACTTTTCCTTGCGTGTCTCTGGTTGGACGTATTACCTTGTCGTACGTAAGTGCCCAGCCCATACTATACAATTTAAATGCTTCCTGCCTCCCACAATGCGTATAATCGGCTCGCATAGGGATGTCACGCTCATTCGTATGGAATTACATACAAGTTCCGAATGATCAGAGTTACTATGCATAACATCTGCCGCGTGCATGCGCAGAGCGTTTCCACAGCCAGATTTAAGCATACAGCATGTGTAAAATTGCTGTCGTTATTAAGGGCCGCATCCTGAATTAAGACCATCGGGTCACTTAAGCTTCCACACTGCTGATCCGCACTACTGATTTAAGGCAGGCTCTCCTGTGTTTCTGTGGCTAGCAAATTACCGCCGGCCTTTCATGCACCTGTTTGCATTTACCCAACAATTGATTGAGCAACTTCCAGTTTCTGTTTGTTAAGCTGTCATAAAGCACACACGAGAGAGGGGAGTGACAGGGGGTGTGCACTCCCCTCTCTCTCTCTCTCGGACATACAGGTGGAAAACGTGCGGGGGTCTGGATCCAGTCCTAAGTCTGGATCAGGCCCAGCGTACTCTACGTGTGCGCAGAAGAATTCAGCCAATTGCACATATAAAAATAGGTTTTTGCACCAGTATTGCTTATTAATACTTCTCAAAAGAGTGATTTATAGTCACAGATTAACATTAGGTAATTAACATAAGAATACACATTGGACCTGATTCAGAGATTGGAAATAAAGGCCTGATACACACTTAAGAAAGCAGTTGGTTCTTAAATAGTAGCAAGGCGACTCCCACGGCACGCCATCGGTTTTTAGACTCTTAAGAAACTTACGAATGCCATAGGGCTCCCTTATCCTTAGGTTCATAGTTGTGTGCGTACGGCGTCTAATTGCAAACGTTACTGCATAAATGCGCCCAGATTTGCTCATTTAAATGCCTCCCTCCACCCAATGTTCTTATCTGCAGACTTAATTATTCCCGGCACGCCCCTACCTTCATAAGTTACTAGGAACCTAGCGATATTAGGTTCGTAGAGGTGATTCACAGCATGCACATGTGCAGTATATTCCTTCCTAAATATACGCACCTAAAACCCCACAGATTCTTAACTGTAAATCAGGCCCTAAGAGAGGAAAGTTACTCCTGGGCAAAACCATGTTGATTTCAGGGGAGTCATATTTCATCTGTTTCAAACAGTATTAGAGTTGAGAGATGGCATTTCCCAGCCCAAGTCTAAATAACAGTAAAGCTGATCACTATCTGTGTGCAGTAAGCAAAAACAAAGATATATCACTGAATACAAAGAATAACATTAACTTGACTCCCCATGAAATTATCATGGTTTTGCCCAGAAGTAACTTTCCTCTGTTATTTTCAAGCTCTAAATCAGGTCCATTATGGGTATCTTGTTAATAGCAGACTGAACTCTTTACACATAGATCTAGTAAGAAGCTATGGAAGTAAAGCTAATATGCAGCACATAAGCAAAATGGGTGAGAGAATTTTAGCTTTAACCAACCAGTCCTTTTTAAATAGAGGCATCCAAATAACAAAAACAAATCATTCATTTTGCTGTTTTGACAGTACAAAGCATATACCCCATCATGTGTAATATCCTTGCAAAACTATTTCTCCTGTTAATGTAAACACTTGCAATGGTATTTTTTCTGATTACCCACAAACAGTATCACTTAGAACACTATCAGAAGTTTGTATTCTTTCTTTTCTTTAAACCACAAAAAGGGTATCACTTTCTTGTGGCTATCACAGCATAACTTTTATTTGTTATCTTTGTGATAAATTTACGGTACTTACCTTTTCCAGTTCAGAGATGATAAAGACTACACACCACATTTATCATTTGTGAGTGTAGTAATGCAGAGCTCAGTAAAGAACATTGTAGGGACAGCGACACCATCTGGACTGGATAGAGAATTACACGAAACGGCTTTTGTTGAAGAAAAGAAATTGCTAAACAAACGTGAAGTAGAAGAAATGTAATTCTTAGCTGACAATTTGAAAGTGTAATAAAGTGTAATAAAGCCAGTAAAGTATAAAATGAATAATGGAGCAAACACTTTTTATTAAAACTGTTTCAAAAAATGATATATCAAAATGAAATCATTTTAGCTCGGGGTTTAAAATTAGTTACGTATTACTGTATTGGAAAAACTCAAAATAACTTCCTTATTATAAAGGTCAGCATGAATTCTTTATTCTATTTAAAGATGTTAAGTAGAAATCTAACAAAGCAAACAAACAATCCTTAATTACAATGTACCACTACTTCTAAAATATTAGTGCTGCTAAGGAAAGAGGGCATTGTGCAAAAACAGGTATTTTAGAGTTGTGAGACCTTATATCTCTACTGCAAATTAATTGGTGATGGACTATATAGGTTCTACCTGGACAAGCAATGGAATGCTACAAACTGGGTATTTATCCACCAGCAGGGCCGGGTTGATGGCCATGTGGGCCTGGGGCTGAAAATGATTAAGTGCCCACACTATACAGTATGCTTTGGAGGACATTGATCCTTATGCACTGCAGTGGGAGGCATGGAGATCGTGTGTGGGGCCTATTTTCAGATGGAGGCCTGGGACCGTGGTCCCATTAGGTCCATTGTTAATCCGGCCCTGTCCACCAGGAGGGATTATAGGGGGATGGACCAAATGTAACCCGTTCATCTAGAACCCAATGTTTGTTCACATCTAAGGATTTAGACACCTGCTTCATGAGGGTATGACATTATGGAGTTTGAAAAGCCAATTGTTATCCTGCTGGCATAAAAATACTACCCTTTGATTCAGGTCCAGCAGTGGGTGGCAGTTCCAGTGGTGATAACTGGAGAGGAAGAAAGGGAAGGAGAGAGAGAGAGAGAGAGAAGAAGAAAAAGAAGAAGAAGGAGAAGAAGAAGAAGAAGAAGACTTAAGAAGAAAGAGAGCAGAAAAGTGTACAGGACAAAACTGAAGAAGCTGATTGGTGGAACAGATCGGGAGGAAAGTGGGAAAAGGCAGTAATGGGGATATTATAGAATTTATTTACTTTTTACAATAGATTTAGATTGTTAAAATAACGGTGTTACAAAGGGGTACTATGCCGAACATAACTGTCAGCAACCATATTTGTCCATAAGCTGAGTTAACGGACAGGCCCAATAATAGAACTTGATGTATGGCAGGGCTTCATGAGGGTATGACATTGTGGAGTTTGGAAAGCCAGTTGTTAACCTGCTGGCATAAAAATACTGACAGGGTTTAACTTATCAATATTCTTCTACCTGACAGGGTTGGTAACTGGACACCTGTAAAATACAGAATATTGTAATGCTGACACTGTGTGTTAATCCTAACTCATCCTAGATACTAATTAACCAATTACTACCCTTTGATTCAGGTCCAGCAGTGGGTGGCAGTTCCAGTGGTGATAATTGGAGAGGAAGAAAGGGAAGGAGAGAGAGAGAGAGAGAGAGAGAGAGAGAGGAAGAAGAAGAAGAAGACTTAAGAAGAAAGAGAGCAGAAGAGTGGACAGGACAAAACTGAAAAAGCTGACTGGTGGAACAGATCGGGAGGAAAATGGGAAAAGGCAGTAATGGGGACATTATAGAATTTATTTACTTTTTACAATAGATTTAGATTGTTAAAATTACGGTGTTACAAAGGGGTACTATGCCGAACATAACTGTCAGCAACCATATTTGTCCATAAGCTGAGTTAACGGACAGGCCCAATAATAGAACTTGATGTATGGCAGGGTTCCTCCTGCATTTTATGGACCTGCACAAAGATTCAGTTTTGATCCTCACACGTTTGGGTTCCCGTACTAGTAAGTAGTGCTTATAATCTTGGTTAATATCAAGACTGGGACCAGCATAGCTGCATGCTGCAGGTTACAGATACAGAGAAACTTGGACTGTACAATCCTTTTTACTTCAAGTCATCTATAGTAGAACCCTGATTATCCGGGCTAATGACCGGCACCCTTCGGCCGGATAATCGAAAAACCACAGATAATAGAAAAAGATAGAATTTTGAGGTATTAAATAAACTACAGTATACAGTAATGTATAAACGCTAGTAAAATTTAATCCTGCTGTAATACAGCACGGTACATACAGAAAATAAAATTCTAACCTTTTGCAGGACATGTTTTTAAAGCTTTTTGTTGAAAAAAATCACAAGATGCTGCTTGGTTTTTTGCAGCGCTTCAATTTAATTGATGTCTGGATTTTACAAATTGTAAGAATGTCACTAAAATTTGTGTCCAGTAATGTCTCCGCACAAGACAACGCTTCTGTAAGTGAAACTCTTTTTTCGGGCGTCTTCTTCGTTACTCTCGTCACTGCTGCTTTCTTCCACAAGTTGCGAAGTAGACGTGCTGACTTCTGCAGCGATTGTGATGTTGTCTTTCAGCTCGTATCCATACTCGCTGTTATCACAGTTCAGCCATTAGTCAATGTTGTCTTCGTCAATGTCGTCAAATCCATCGAGATCACAGAAATCCTGAAACAGCGATTAAGCTGTTATTCCATCTTGATTTTGCGCCGTGTTGTCATTGACTCTTGCGTCATCTACATCTGGGAACAATTTATGCCAAGACTTGTTCAAAGTCGAGCTTGGGATGTCATCCCAACATTCTGTGCACGAGAACTTCTTCTTCTAAAACTGATTGAAGCAGTGTTTTTCTGTAACGGCGCTTGAATGCCTCTAAAACCCCTTGGTCCATGGGCTGCAGAAGTGATGTAACATTGGGAGGAAGATGTGCAACGAAAATCTGGGAGGAAGATATGCAACGAAAATCTGTCCGTCTCTTGTTTTCAGGACGCTCTCATCTGGATAGGAAGGAGCATTATCTAACAGCAACACAGCATGTTGCGGTAAATTCTTGGAGTGCAGATGATCTTTAACATGCGGAACAAAATGTTTGAAAAACCAGTCTTTAAAAATCTCTCTGTTCATCCATGCTTTTGGCTGATTTGTAGTAGACGACAGGAAAATGGCGCATTTGTGTTCCCTTAAATGATTGGGGAATTTTCAATTTTCCAATGCACACAAGCTTTAGTTTGTGTGAGCCACTGGCATTCGAACAAAGCAGCAGCATCGGCATCACCACTTAGTTTCTCACCCTGAATATCCAGTTGTCTAATTCCGTGACAAGCTTTGAAACATTGTAACCATCCTTGTGATCCAACAAATGGTTCAGAAATCTTCAATTCTTTGTGAAACCATATGGCCTTCTCAATCAACAATGGCCCGGACACAGGATGCCCTTTCGCATGTTTCTGCTTGAACCAGTTAAACAATGCTGTATCAAGATCGTCAAATTATGCACGTTTTACTGACTTTCACTTTCACTTTCCGTTGTACGAGTCCGAAGAGGTGACGAACATGTGAAGTTCATCTTTCTTACGAATGATGTCACGCACTGTTTGCGTTGAATTGTTGAATTATAAAGCCAATTTTGAGGTCGATTCGCCTTTCTCAGCTCACTCAACAATTTCCAGTTTCTTGGCAATCGTCAAAACCAATCTTTTGCATTTTGTTCCCATAACTGTCGTTGACATGTTGGTGTTCAATGCACAGGACAATACACGGATGCAAATTCAACAAACTGACCGTTGGTTACTCTCTGTGTAGAAACAGCACGCACACTGATAAGGGTAACTACAGTAACAAATGTTCAGGACACGCCAAAGCGACGTGTCTGAACACGTTACAGGCAATACAAAATAAAATTGTGGGGCCCAGATAATCCAATTCATGATTAAGCGAGGCACGTTTAATCGAGGTTATACTATATTGGTGTGCGTATATTAAGTTGGAAGTATTCTCATTAGAGATTTATATTCCTACATTTATAAGAGCAGAAACAATTTTTAGGAGATATAGGACAAAAATCTCTAACAGGGGGAATACTGAACATGTCCCAATTTATTTTTAGCCAAGAGTCAATACACAACCCATCTTATACTGAGAGGAGAATGTGCTTATTATGACCATTTGCATCTGACAGAATAAGCAGTGCCACCACTCCCTGTATATCCCTTCTACTTCTGAATAAACATGCCAGGAGCTCTTTTAACAAACAAAGTAGGAGATGGAGGGCTTCCTCCCAAGCTCTTCTACTAAGTGCAAACACACCCATGACATACCTGATAACAAAGCCCCAGTCCAGCAATTCATTAACTTGACTTATTTATTGAATTTACTTACCAGGTTTAAAGTCTTTTCCTTGCTCCTTCCTATTCTTCTTCTGGGCAGCAGACTGGCTCAGTGAGTAGGACTTGTGCTCCCACCTACTGTGCTAAGTATGCCTGGTGGTCTAGGGGGAAGCTGCCACTGGCACAGTTATAGGCCAGACACCCAGGGGCTTATAAGCTCCTTTTTACAGCCCCTGGGAAATGGCACACTCCAGCCGTGTATTATGGGTAATGTAACCAGGACATGGAGTTTAACTAGGGCCTGGTCTTCACTAGAGCCCCTGATGGTGAGGATAGGCAGGGCTGCAGGACACCTAGCAGGTCACTGTCCCCAGAGACGGCACCTGGGATAAGAAGGATGAAACAAAGCAGAAAGAAGCAAAGGAGAAGAAACAAGCAGGAGAGAGCGACACTGGGACCAGGGAGAGCTAGAAGGGACTAGCTCTGACAAACAACACTAAACACAGTCGAGGGCAGATGACTGACAGGACATACAGGGGCACTCTCTCATGCACTCATGCAGATGGCACACCCCAGGGGTGTCCACACTTGCTCACTGGACAGGCAAGGGCAAAGCACGACAGAAGGGAACACAAGGATGAAGAGCCGAAGAACACTGGGAGAGGGAGAGGTTGGGAACAAGACAGAACAACGGTACACTCAGATATCCAAAATATTAAGCACAAGACAAGAGCACTAGGCAAAGCAAGTCACGGGCAGGGCTGACCTTACGCTATAACCGGCAGTGGATAAATGCCACTGCCAGGGCTATAAAGGGGCTGCTGGCCAGAGATTGGCTGGCAAATACCTACCTATGACTGATTGACTGAGTGACCCGTCTGTAACACAGCAGTCAGAATGTCAGAAAAGGCAGAGGGAGGAAGGGCAATCACACATGTGCAAGCCACGCAAGGAGCAATGGCCGCAGGGAATGATTCACATAGTGAAAATCGAACAAAGCAGCGAGGACCAGTTCCAGAAAAGATCGCCATGACAGCATGTAACACTGTGCTGCTCTGGTACTCTTGAACTGAAGCTTCCGTCTCCTCCCGCTGGTTCTGCCTCTTCTGGCCCCCAATGCCCAACAGCACAGTAGAATCCAGAGCAAGGTGTAGCTGAAAAAGATGAATTGGACACCCTGGGGAAGTATACTCTTTAATACAGATTTGCTAGCAACTTACTGAAGAGACGTAATCATGACAGCTTGTTTTCTCCTAAACAGTTTTATTGGGTAAAACAACTGAAAAGACTCCATAGGAATGGGAAGAAGCCTCGGTCACAACCTAATAAAATATCTGGAATTAAAGCATTTGTGCAAGTTTCAAAGTAAATACGGTCAAAATGGAATGTTTTTTCAAAGTAAGGACTGCTCGTAGGCTAAAGTGTATTGCAAAAGGGTTACAGAATTCTGCAGAAAAAAACAACCAGATGGCAATAAGTAAATATAGTGAATACTATGATGCCACTTTTAGACAGAGTTCAGAACTTGGTTGCCATAGCTGCCTTAAGAAATATGAAAATAAGGCATTTTGACATCAGAACTGCTTCCCTTAATGGTGATATTGGCCCTGATTCAGAGTTTTAAAATAAGAGCCTGATTCAAAGATATAAGGAAATAAATATGCGCAGATTTACAAAAATCCTCTCATCTTCAAACTCTGAACCAGGGCCATTGAAGCAGAGTTGTACATGACATAGCATGAAGATTATGTTAAAAAGGAGCAAGAGAACCTAATTCCCCGCTACCCTCCCCCATCTTTAAGTGTCTAACGCCACTTACGAGTTCCATAGGGCACCCTTAACTACCCGTGCGTATTTTCCCTCTTAAGAAGGGGGAAAAAAGCACGTAGATTGCCCAGCCCTCCCTCTAAGCCTAATTAACACCCCTCCCCCCAACCACTTTTTGAAACTAACCCCCGTCACGCCCCCCTCATACATTAAAAACTACGTGTGATCTTTAAAGTCTATGGCTGGATTCACACTTAAGAAAAAAAATTAGGAATGTTCCTAAATTTACACACGCAAAGATAAGTAAGAACGACTCACAGATCCTAAAGAAATTACACCCCTAGCTTCTTAGGAGTTAAGAACGTTCTTATCTCTAGGTGCTTATATTTAGGAACGGCTTTGTTTCCCAACTAAGAATTGTGCGTATATATTTAGGACCTTTAATATCCTCATGATTCACAGTTAAGCAAAGAACATATTAATTGATTCAGTTAAGAAGCAGATTGATTTTCTTAGGCTTTCTTTGTTTTATATTTAACAAAAGTAACCAAAAAATGTATTAAAAATTGCAATATGCAAAATTGTAGAAAATTATTAAAATCATAAATTTTTATTGAAGGATTAAGAAAGAACCATTCAGCTTTCAAAGTTGTTATAACACAAATATCAAAATAATAAATATCTACATAATTAAATCTAAACAAAACTAAATTTGTATCTTAAGATCACACACAAACATTGCAACCATGCTACAAGTAAATAAAAAAAATTATGTTTAAAAAATGTTTACAACAAACAATGAAATCATGCACAAACTGCAAATAAATGTAAATAATGAGTACCTTTCAAATTTAAAGTCAAACACAAAATGGTGACACAACAGAAGTATTAAAAGATAAGACTTTATCTGTTTCAATGAAAGTGAACACATGCATTCATTATAATCACACAGCAGCTGTGTGCTGAACAAACAGAAAAGCATGAGGCTTTGGCTCTCTGTTAACCATGTAGATGTCAACTTAAGAATGGTAGGGGGCATTCTTATCTTTTCCCGTGCGTATCTTACTCTACGCAAGCCCTTCTTAACTGTGAATCATTCTTAAGTCTCGAGGAACGCCCATACTGTACATTAGTAGTCCGAATGCTGCTTATTTGCATTAAGAACCATGCCCCTCTAGAAATGCATGCGTAAGTCTGCCCGTTCGCATGTATGAATCATTCTTAAGTAACCGTTCTTATCTGTGAATCATTCTTATATGGTTTCAGTGCGTAGTTTTTAGTTCTGTTCTTGGTAGTTTAACTGTTCTTAAATATACGCACTTAAATCCTGTTCTTTCTAACCTGTGAATCAGGCCCTATATGACTACGTACGCACACTGGCTCTGTCTTAGGTGTGAATCCAGCCCAGCATCTCTTAAACTGGTACAAGGTATATTTCAGAAAAATACCTGTGTTGAATAGTTCTCCACAAGACAAATAGCTGCTGCCCACAAGCAGGGGTGATTTTACCAATCACCCAAAACGATATATAAACAGACTGTTGTATTAGGGCGCTGATATTTGCAGACACTGAAAGGATGTCATAAAAACTAATATTTATTTGTACAATAATAAGTGGAATATCTATAAAGTCTATAAAAATCCGAAAGTATTGCACACAAATAATGGAGTAAATACCCCAAAGAAGTGATTTGTTTAAAAGTCAATATGTCCAAAATAGCAACCCCTCATAGGGGCTCACATGTAGCGATCCTTAAAGCAGTGTCCCTTGTAAAAAGTGCTGGCAGGATGAAAGAAGCCTGGGCTGTAAGCACGATTTGCGGGAGAAGGGTCAGGAGCTCCCAGAAGTTGCTGTCTGTTTACCAACGCGTTTCTGTTCACTATGAACGTTCATCAGGGTGCAGTAGAGACAGATAGATCCGGAACGCCTTTTTATAGGGCTCTGGGGCGGACCCTAGTTGCAAAAGAAGTAAAAAACACTATAAAAAACTTAATTTTACTAAATAACAACTTCCAAAGTCAAACGGCTCGTTGTTACATCTCAAAAGACTGTTATATTTATGGATAAATGCAATTTCTATCAAGGGAGTTTGTGAGCGTTATCTAAAGGGATTTGTCTTACATTTTGATATAAATAAATGTAACCATCTGATAAATATTAATATATAATCAATATATTTACATCTGTTTGGAAAATACACACATATCAACTTATTATGTATATTAAAAAACTCAATAATTTATTGTACAAAAACACTAATAAAAACCAAAACCAATTTGAGGTCCTGGGTCCTAAAGGGTTTAATCTTCTCACAGCAGTAATAAAAAATATTATGGACGCCTATCTGTAACGAAATATAAAAATATATAAATATAGAGATTAAAATTTGCATAATAATAATCATGCAAGGATACAGCGATTAAAATGTACATAATCATATATAACCGTGCACATGTATTAATTATGATACAATCTAAATACTAAATGTAGCATATCGCTCTGTGTTCTCTAGGGCGATATACAGAGAAACATTGTGTCTCAGTACAAAGTGCTTTACTGATAAACCTCTTATATGTTGGCTACCCTTTATAAAATCAGACTTAGTACTAATGGTTAGCATTATTGGGGCATATTCGAATAGTGCACATTTTATATATAATGTATATGTGTAAATATCACAACATCTTATCGAGGCAATAACTATTAGAGTAAAAGCTAGTATGAATATTGTACTTTAATCTTCGTTATAACTATGGACCAGATTCAGAATTAAGAACGTCTGGTAACTTACGCACGCAAAATGCGTAAGTGGAGTGATTTCTATTCAGAGCGCATGCGCAGACCATGGAGATACGAATCGCAATTGGATAAATAGGGGAAAAGTCGAGGTCTCTCACTCAGCAACCAATTAGAACGTAGCGATTATTTATCAGGTACATGCCTGGCAAGACTGTGGCTCTCCAGGTGTTATGAAACTACAAGTCCCAGCATGTCTTAACTATATAGTTATATGCTGGGATTTGTAGTTTTACAACATCTCCTTAGACACGAGTTGGCCAGGACTGATCTGCTTCATTCTAGAGCAGAAGAATCTAACGAGGAAACTACTCGCCTCAAGCTATAAAAAGTATGTACACACAGACTGTTGTATCAAGGCGCTGATATTTGCAGACACTGGAGTAATGCAAAAAAAATGTAATATTTATTGGAACAATTAAAAGAAAAAATAGAAGTATCGTTTGAGGAATAAAGTCTCCGAAAATCCAAAGTATTGCACACAAATAATGGAGTAAATACCCCAAAGAAGTGATTTGTTTAAAAGTCAATATGTCCAAAATAGCAACCCCTCATAGGGGCTCACATGTAGCGATCCTTAAAGCAGTGTCCACTGTAAAAATTGCTGGCAGGATGAAAGAAGCCTGGGCTGTAAGCACGATTTGCGGGAGAAGGGTCAGGAGCTCCCAGAAGTTGCTGTCTGTTTACCAACGCGTTTCTGTTCACTATGAACGTTCATCAGGGTGCAGTAGAGACAGATAGATTCGAAACGCCTTTTTATAGGGCTCTGGGGCGGACCCTAGTTGCAAAAGAAGTAAAAAACACTATAAAAAACTTAATTTTACTAAATAACAACTTCCAAAGTCAAACGGCTCGTTGTTACATCTCAAAAGACTGTTATATTTATGGATAAATGCAATTTCTATCAAGGGAGTTTGTGAGCGTTATCTAAAGGGATTTGTCTTACATTTTGATATAAATAAATGTAACCATCTGATAAATATTAATATATAATCAATATATTTACATCTGTTTGGAAAATACACACATATCAACTTATTATGTATATTAAAAAACTCAATAATTTATTGTTCAAAAACACTAATAAAAACCAAAACCAATTTGAGGTCCTGGGTCCTAAAGGGTTTAATCTTCTCACAGCAGTAATAAAAAATATTATGGACGCCTATCTGTAACGAAATATAAAAATATATAAATATAGAGATTAAAATTTGCATAATAATAATCATGCAAGGATACAGCGATTAAAATGTACATAATCATATATAACCGTGCACATGTATTAATTATGATACAATCTAAATACTAAATGTAGCATATCGCTCTGTGTTCTCTAGGGCGATATACAGAGAAACATTGTGTCTCAGTACAAAGTGCTTTACTGATAAACCTCTTATATGTTGGCTACCCTTTATAAAATCAGACTTAGTACTAATGGTTACCATTATTGGGACATATTTGACTAGTGCACATTTTATAAATTTAATATATCAAATATCACAACATCTTATCGAGGCAATAACTATTAGAGTAAAAGCTAGTATGAATATTGCACTTTAATCTTCGTTAAAACTATAACTATATCTGTATAAGAATTATATAAGAATCCAAAAGGAATCTAGTGTGAAGACATCGTTGTGTTTAACTATTAAAAGGCAAAAAATATAACAAATGTCACAACATTCAACAAGCAAGTATTAGGAGAACAAAATATCTTTTAGAAAACGACACTATAACGAAAACAAAAACTTTGGACAAAGGGAAACTAGAAGTATCGATAGATCTAAAATAAAACATAAGAAATATATATCTATATAATCTATAAAAATATATCCACTTAATATACTTAATTAAGTTGTCCTCTACAAAATCTAATAAGACGATATTGTTTCACTTAAAGGGCAAATATACAAAAATACACTATATGGAATGAATCTAGTGTCACAACATTCAACAGGGGCTTTTAAGGAGCAATAATGTAACCATAATCTCTAAGCAGAATGAAAGTGAAATTGGACATGAGAATAGTAATGAATAGATGTAGATAAAAGATGGAATACATATTACATGGTTTCCTTAGATAAGCTTTTCTTCTTGAGGAATTATAAATAAATAAATATCGTCGGAGAGGATATCAGAGGCATATATATAAAGGAGAGGTTGGAATAACCTAAATAGGGGCCGTGAACCAAAAGTAAATAGGATAAAACTGAATAAAAAACATTGAGCAAGATATAAAAACTCTAAAAGGGAATGACAAGATAAGAAAAAAAGGTGGCTTGGATCCTACAAGCCAGGAAGTGGAAATAGTTGAAAAGAAAGCACACAAACATCGCCAACCGGCAGATCAAGATGACTCCCTACAGAAACCACATTAACTCAAAGTCTATATTTAACCCATGAGGGGATCATTTCTGTAGATTGTGGATCCACCTCATTTCAGTCTGTGCCAGTCTGGTATTAATATCTTTGTTCCTCCAGTGGGGTTCAATTTTATCAATACCCCAAAAGTTTTTTAGATGACTACTAGAACAATCGTGGGATTTTTTAAAATGTGCTGACACTGAGTGTTGTTCATAACCCCTTTTAATGTTTCTCAAGTGTTCAGCAAGTCTCACTTTCAAACATCTGGAAGTTCGCCCCACATAAAAGAGGCCACATGAACATTCTAGCAGATAGATAACATAAGTGGAATGATATGTTATAAAGTTTTTAATACAGTATCTTTTTCCATTGACCTCAAATTCACCAATTCTAGCAATGGAACCTGGCAAGCTCTACACATTTGGCACGAACCACACTTGTAAAAGCCTGTGTTCCTAATCCTAGTCTTAAATTTAGAAATGGGTAGAGTGCTTTTGGTCAGTTTATCTTTAATATTCTTTGCTCTCCGATACACTGTAGTCTTAATGGAATGTGATTGCTAATGATAGGATCTTTGCAAAGTAAGTGCCAGTGCTTTTTGAAGATGGACTCTATTTGTTTTCTATCTTGGTTATATTGCAAGAAAAAGGTCCATTCCTGTCCATTGGTGATTGTATTATCCTTCCTTTTTGGTACTAGTAGTGTGTTTCTGTCCAATTGGAGTACCTCTTCTTTAGCCTTATCCACCACCTGTTTAGCGTAACCTTTCTTGAGGAACTGTGTCTTCATGTTTTCAATCTGTTCTTTACAGACAGTATCCTTCGAACAATTGCGTTTGACTCTTCTAAATTGACCCGAAGGTACATTGGAGAGCCACCTCGGATGATAAGCACTGTTTGCATGGATGTAGGCATTTCAAACTGGTAATAATTGTGTACTTATATACACAGTTATTACCACTATATATATTACCACCATATAAATAATCATCAACTATCAAGCAAATGCTTCTGTAATTTATATATTCCAATTCTAAAAAAAATAATTTATTCAAAGATGACAATGTTTCAGTAAGACGAAGCTCGCGGTTTCCTTTACTGAAACATATTATGGTATTTTATGACACTGCTTGATGCAGTCAGTTTCTCAGAGAGTTCCATGTAAGCATGCATACAAACTAGACTTTACTCCCCATGATAACCGTCCTGAGGGAGTGATGAAGGTAAATGGCTGATTGAAGTGGCTGTGTCTTGATACAATATAAATGCAGACTTGACCCATCAACTTAATAATAATCACTCAGGCAGCTTCTGCATTTCTCTATAGTCACAGCCATCCAGAACTGTATGTAAACAGGAAAAATTGTACTGTATATTGAATTCCATGTATTATGAATTAGGTGGAGACATGCCTAAGCACATAAATAAAATGTAAACTATTAAACCATCCCTAAAAGCAAAACAGATGGTAGTATCAGTATAAAGTTCACTGACAAATATGAGACTGGGATCCCTGCTAATTCCTTACTCCCATGCAGGCGAGGGGAGGCTACTCCACCTGCTCATACAGAGTTACAAGTGTAGGACCCTACCTGCACCCTTCCCATGTAAGATAGGACAGTGCAGACGTATGGATGGTATTTAAGGGCTGAAACTAACCTTACTGTACAGTTAGCATTACTCCCACCATGTGTACCACTGTGGGCATTCCTCCCTGCTGTCAGAAACACTATTATTACAGAAATAAATGAAAAATGAGTATAAGGATAAAATACACTTCTGAGATGTTGGCAATAGATATCTCATTATGAAATAATCCCAAAGGTCAATACAAAGTTGGTGGCAAGCTTGAATCCACAGCATTCCCTGTAGCAGGGGCTCAAATACATGTAATAAGGAAAGCTAAGCACAAATATTAATACTGATTTACCCAAAAGTTAATATCTTGAATCAAAACACATCATGCGTAAAAACAATATGAACAACATTAAAAACCAACCATATGTACCCAGATAGATGTGCCACACTCAGTCGGGGAAGCGGGATACGCTGATGTGAAAGTCTAAGCGGTCTAAGCATATAGTATAATATATATGGGCAGAGGCGGAACTAGCGAGTTGTGGGCCCAGGTGCAAAAAACATGCTTTGACCCTGATGATATCCCAAATAACCCAGTGGGGAGCATCGGTGGTGCAGTGATGATGGCTATGGGCCCTTCTATCATGATGGGCCCCGGAGCCATTGCACCTGTTGCACCAATGGTAGTTCCGCCCCTGTATATGGGGTATATTAGGGATCTGGGAATGGCACACTATATAAAGTGTGCCAGTTCCCGATCCATAATAACCGATCTCATAATAAGCTGTGGCATCTCCATAAAGGGACATAAAATGGGAGACTGATGCTCGGGTTTTGGGCATCCCCCTCTCCACAAACTGTAAATTTACACCCACCTGTAATACAATTAATACAAGGGACTATCATACATTACAGTATCCACGTGATATTATAGAAAACTGTTAAAAAAAAAAAGATAACCTAAAGCTTACCTCATTCACAATTCTCCAGCTCCTGGGCACTGTGAGGGACAGAGGGGGAGGGAAATCTTTGCTGTGCACTGTGAGGGAAGGCAGGGGGGGATCTTTGCTGGGCACTGTGAGGGACAGACTGGGAGGGAAATCTTTGGTGGGCACTGTGAGGGACAGAGGGGGAGGGAAATCTTTGCTGGGCACTGTGAATGAAGGAAGTGGGGGGGATCTTTGCTGGGCACTGTGAGGGACAGACTGGGAGGGAAATCTTTGGTGGGCACTGTGAGGGACAGAGGGGGAGGGAAATCTTTGCTGGGCACTGTGAATGAAGGAAGTGGGGGGGATCTTTGCTGGGCACTGTGAGGGACAGACTGGGAGGGAAATCTTTGGTGGGCACTGTGAGGGAAGGAGGAATTTTTGCTGAGCACTGTGAGGGACAGAGGGGGAAGGAGACTCTGCTGGGCTGTCTGCATGTGAGGGACAGAGGGGGA
>WWET01000629.1:460941-473371 GCA_011038615.1 Limnodynastes dumerilii
TATTAACACTACGCCGGCTGAAGGCTACCTTAACTTCAGCCGGCGTAAGCGAGTGTTAATACGCTGGGACGGCAGCGTTGCTACGCTAATGCCGCTCTCCCAGCCTGATTACCCTCCCCCCACCTACCTACACTAACTTCAGTGTAGTAACGGAGGGGAACGCCCCCTCCAGCGTTACTACGCTGCTGCTATGGACGCCCAATGCATTATTACCGCAGGGCAGCGTAGGGCTAGATCAGCCCCATTGAACCTGATTCACACTTAAGAAATAATTTAGGAACGTTCCTAAATATACGTACAGCCCAGGTCCTTAAGAATGATTCACAAATACTAAAGAAACATTCTACCCTAGCTTCTTAGGAGCTAAGAACGTTCATTTCTCTATGCGTGTATTTAGGAACAGCTTTGTTTCCCAAATAAGAATCATCATGTTTAAGATATTTAATATACTCATGATTCACGGCTAAGCAAAGAAACATATTAATTGATTCAATTAAGAAGCAGATTGATTTTCTTAGGCTTTCTTTGTTTTATAACTAACAAAAGTAACCAAAAATTTGTAAAAAATAAATAAATTGCTAAAATGTAGAAAATTATTAAACTCAGAAATACTTATTGAATACTTATTGAAGGATTAAGAAAGAACCATTCAGTTTTCATAACATAAACATCAAAATAATCTACATAAATTAGATCTAAACAAATTTTGTTTTTCAAAGTACTCATACAAACAATGCAAACATGCTACAAGTTAAATAAAAAAAACAACAATTTATGTTTAAAAAATGTTTAGAACAAACAATTAAATCATGCACAATGTAAATAAGTGTGTTGAACAAACAGAAAAGCATGAGGCTTTGGTTCTCTGTTAAACATGCGGATGTCAACCTAAGAATGGTAGGGGGCATTCTTATTTTTGTTCGTGCTTATGTTAGTTTCTGCAAGGCCTTCTTAACTGTGAATCATTGCTAAGTCTCGAGGATTGCCCAGACTGTACATAAGTAGCCCGAGTGCTGCTCATTTGCATTAAGAGTCTTGCCTCTCTAGCCACGCGTATGGAAGTCATTACGTTCCCAAGCATGAATCATTCCTAGGTAGACGGTTTTATCTGTGAATCATACTTACATGGGTTCAATTGGTAGTTTTGAGTTTTGGGCATTCTCAATTTAACCGTTCTTAAATATACGCACTGAAATCCTGTTCTTACTTAGTTGAGATTTATGCCTATTGACTTCTGGCAGTGGAGCAGCAACAGAAGTCACTTTGCAATACAAGAATCCATGGATCCAGCAATGTGCCAAGATGTGAATGTTGCAACGGCGACAGGTAACCCTAACCTTTACCCTAATCCTTACCCTTACCCTTCCCCTTCTATTACCCTAACCTTAACCATTTATCTCCTGCAGCATAAGCTTAATCTTTCCCTTCTATTAACCTAACCTTAACCCTCTATGTCCCATGCCTAACCCTAGCCCTAACCTTAACACTCCATTTATCGCAGGCTGACAGTAACTTTCTATGTCCCACAGCCGAACCCTAAGCTTGTCACAGTCCATCCCCATATTCTCTCCAGTGTCCGTCACTGCAGGCCGCTGCAGCTTGTCCTCATTCTCTCCCTGGTGTCCCCATAGACAGCTGCAGCTCATCCCCGCTCTCTCCCAGGAGAGAAAATGTTGCTGTTAGGAACAAGTACATTGGTGAAATAGGGCCTTCTCATAGGGCACTTCTCAGAGTGAGGTGAGATTTATATTTTTTCAATGAAATCAGTGGGAGAAGTGACGGTATAGCACACCCCTCTTATACCCCCTTACTTGGAGTCCTGATGTGACAATAATCAGTGACATCACAGGGACGGGGCACTGCGGACCTTTGTTAACATCTGGCCGTCCTTGCACATAGGCCTGCTAATGATGGCATGCCCCATTAACTCCAAGCCCAGGACAGTAGTCCAATAGTGGCCCTGCCAACACCACTGATAACAGTTCATAAAAGGTTAAACTAAGAGCAAAGAAATTGCTTCATACACAATTATAACTGCAGAAAAATCCTCTGTTTAATATAGGATATGAGCTGATGCTTCATCACCTGAATGAGCAAGATTAGTTTTCTACTTAATAATTAACTGAAATAAGAAGGCTGCTCCGGTAAGATTATATTATGTGTGGATTAGTAAAACACACCCTGTGCTATCTATACTCAATGCACTCAGATTAGCTTGAAATCCTATCAAGTGCCTGGTGCCTTTAGCTTTAGCTGGCAGAGCAACGTCTTGTGGGTAATGAAGGAGTCTCGGAACTACTACACACCACCTTCTATGTTGTGCCAAGAAGAGTGCAGCGTGCCTTACACATCCATTCCTCCTTACAGACATGCATCATTTATCAGTGGTCTGAAGTCCCTAACAGGATAACATACATTGTACAGAGCAATGGGAGGACACACTTTACGGCCACTGCACATAAGTCAGGTCTAATATGTAATGTCTGCTGCACAATCACCAGACAGAAAATGGGACAGGAGGCACTGGACTAGCAGTAATGATGGCTACTGATGTAAGTGCCTGGAGTATTTATGTCTGTAAAATATTAATATTTGTTAATAACAAATGAGTTCTTCATTGTTACATTTCATTGGGCGTAATGGAAAGTGCTATGGTGTTTGTAGTGAATAAATGGATATAAATCAGTATTACAAGGCTTAGTACAAGACATTTATGCTAAATATGTGCTTTTATTTGGCCCATGTTACCCAATTGTAGCTTGTGCAAACACGTCAGAATCAAGTAACAATATCCACTTCTTATAATAATGCAATAAGTGCATTGACAGCTGACAAGATGATGCATATATTGAATATTATTCTAATCATGTAATAAATGCCGTAGCAATTGCTGAATATGACAATACATGTCATGGAGATAAAACCCCATTATCTTAATCTGAAGTAATGATAACAAGCGTATGTGGTAATAATAGAATATGATCAAATTAACAGAATGATCTGAGAACTGTACTTATACAGGTATTTCTATACACTACGGGTGCTGCCAAGTCTCAAGGCAGGTTCCAGCTGGTGCATGCCTGCTCCATTGTGGTTTTTCTATTCATTCCGATAGTCAGTGTTCCACACTCATCCAGTATAGCCTGTCCAGGCTATTATAGCATTGGAACAGACAAGGTGACTACAGATGGTCTGTTCTGCTGCCACCCAGTCTGTTCATCTGTTAAAATCTCTAAACTGTGTCCTTCCCCTGCAAGCACCAATACAACTTTTGGTAGCAAAGAACACTGAGGGCCAGATTTACTAAGCTGCGGGTTTGGAAAAGTGGAGATGTTGCCCATAGCAACCAATCAGATTCTAGCTATCATTTAACTATGTCACACTAGAGAATGTCAGCTAGAATCCGATTGTTTGCTATGGGCAGCATCTCCACTTTCCCAAACCTGCAGCTAAGTGGCCCTGAGCAGCATAGTGAATGAGGGAAAATTAACTGGGTACACACTACAGATTTTTCATATAATTATCATTCCAGTCAAACGATTGTGTTTGGACCTATATCATGCTAGTGACAATCGTGATTTATCTTGTCAAAGAGAATTGCATCGTTTGATTGGATTATTTAAACCTCAGGAACCAGACATGAAACTATATCAGAAGAACAGATAGAAAAAAGACAACACAGAGCTGCTGGTAAATTTTGTATGTAGGGTGTATGGCTGAATTGGTGTGCTCATCTGGACTTTTAGTTGTCTACAAAAATAATTTAATGTGTAATTTATGTAATGTGTGCCCAGAATAGGTTGGGTTGACTTTCGGCTGGATCCAGACTTAAGTAAGTGCTTGAAATTAGTTACTCCTGGGCTAAACCATGTTGATTGCAGGGGGAGTCAAGTTAATTGTATTCTTTGCATGCAGGAATATATCTTTGAATTGTTTACTGCACACAGATACTGACCAGCTTTACTATCACACTGTTATTTAGACTTGGGATAGAAAACATCACCTCTCAACTCTAATACAGTTTGCAACAGATGAAATATGACTCCCCCTGCAATCAACATGGTTTAGCCCAGGAGTAACTTTCTGGGAGGAAAAAATCTCCATCTGCAGTTTCCATGGAAACAATTCCCCACTGAGCCAGGTACCTTGGAGGGAAATGCGGTGAATGGCAATGAGAGTGGCTTAACGTCTGACAGAAATCTTGCAGGGGATTGGATGTCACTAAGGCTGTCCTGCCATCCTGTTAGGTGCATTTACTTGGAGGCAGAGCAGCCAGCTTCAGATCACTGAATATGTAATGTACCCTCTCAATGAAATGAAAGTTTGTGTGTCCTCATTTTTTCAGATGCTCCGGATCCACAGTTCATTCCATATGAGCTCACCAGAAAACAGTCACCTGTATTCTGAATATTGCTTTTTATTGCAAACAGTATAGCTAACGGTAAATACATTTCCATAATTTTCTTGTGTTTATGATGAGCAGTATTTCTATGATCATATAATATTTAGCATGATATATGTTGTCTGTCTGCTTGTCTGTGTTATTATAATGCATTGAACAGTATGTAATGTTTGTATCTATTAAATATATCTGTGATGTTTATGGAGCATATTTTTCCAGTCCTTGCACAATAGTAATCTGAAACATCATTCCCTGGTTATTTAAATTTCTTACAATGGGTGATAATGTACCTTTAGAAGGGATTAAGCAGAAGAGAGGTTTAAGGTTATTTGTATATTTATTGCTGTGTATCAGGTTCTATAGTTATCAAAAGTGGAAAAGCCAGGAAACATCCCTTCAAACTATTATATTTACCCCTTCACAGAATTAAAGTTTTCAAATGTACATATAAAGAATGTATTTACCTACCTACCTACCTACCTATGGGATACCCTTGTTTTAAGATTCCAATATGTATCTGCAGTAACTTAATATTTGTGATACTGTGTACATGGTTTGTACTGTGCATCTGTACTGCACAAAGTAGTTGTGGTACAGCTTCTCCACTGGGCTGTGTTTCACACTGACAGTTTAGCTATTGCTCTCTTTATCTTATCTGAACACCAGAAATGTCTGGACTCCTGTGTAAACCCTAATGCATATGGCATTGTACCCCAGTATATACCTGCAGAATATATTAGACTCATTTTCTTATTGTAAAACTCCTTAGCAAAGCTAGGCTTGACAATATTTCTTTTTATTTGTGATGGTGTATTTCTAATGCTGCCTTACTCTCATTTAAATGAATATATATATATATATATATATACCGCCACAAAATAGTTTTTTAGAAGTAGAGACAGCGAGGCAAATCCCAGCGTATTTACCCCTGGCGGAGACGTAAAAACCCTTTTTTGTTTGTACGTGGCAGATGTTACGCTACGTAACGCAACATAACTCTGAGCGTAAGGGACTTTCACATAATAGTAGCGTAAAAACGTTTGAGGGGGCATGCCTATTTTCCGATAGCCGTAAGTACAATGCAATTACGCAATGTAGGTGGCAGATTGCATTTAAATCATACAGTATGGGCGTGCTTAGCGGTATAACTACGCGCAGGCTATACGTATGTGAGCGGACGTGAGCGGTTACGCTGCCAAAAGTTAAGGTAGGGTTTCGAAAACGTAAAGTGGCCAAAGTACATACATGCAAGGGGAGTGCCTAGGGAAGTGCTTAGAAGGCACACTCGCGTAAATACGCTACGCTAGGTAACGGATTACAAGCGGAGTTCTGGATCTACCCCAGCATTCGCAACTGACTGGAACAAAACGACCCTTTCGAAAAAGGGCCATTCGCAGTGGTGACCCACACTGGTACCATGGTTCTGTGTGGCGTTGCTCTGCAAATATAAGTTTCAATGCGCCATTGGTCTGAGACTAAACGTGTCAGTGTACCTTTATTCTGTTACTAAAAATGTCAGTGTACCTTTATTCTGTTACAAAAAATTTCAGTGTACCTTTATTCTGTTGCTAAAAATGATAGTGTACCTTTATTCTGTTACTAAAAATGGGGTAGATCCAGAACTACGTGTGTGCGTACGTATATTTGCGTAGCGTATTTTCGTACACGTAAAATCGCTACACTCCCCTCGGCACACCCCTTGCACGGGCGTATTTTGTCAACGACGACTACGCGAATGTACGCAGCTTAGCACGCCCATACTGTACACTTTAAATACCACCCCCCGCCTACTTCACGTAAAACGCACGTATTGTTGACGAACGTAAATTTGGCACGCCCACACGGAAGTATTTACGTGACACATACGTGAATCACCCATACGTCCTAAATTACGCTACGTGAATGTGCGTATTTTCTATGGTGCAAAATCTGCGATTTTACGTCTCCGCCACACATAAAATCGCGGAAATGCGTAGTTCTGGATCTACCCCAATGTCAGTGTACCTTTGTCACTCTTTAGTGTGTTGAGAGAGTCATAAAGTGGTCCCAAAATGCAATCTGGAACCCACTTGCGTTCCTGACCCGCAGTTTGCACACTTCTGCTGTAATTATTTAAAAAGTCAGTTCCAGGGAGTGTTTCTTAGGTGGTAGGAAGGTGCGTGCAGACATCTTACTGCAATATATTTGTGCCTATGGGCGGGGAGGGCCAGTGACAGTATCTGAGCGGACGTGAGCGGTTACGCTGCCAAAAGTTAAGGTAGGGTGTTGAGAGAGTCATAAAGTGGTCCCAAAATGCAATCTGGAACCCATTTGCGTTCCTGACCCGCAGTTTGCACACTTCTGCTGTAATTATTTAAAAAGTCAGTTCCAGGGAGTGTTTCTTAGGTAGTAGGAAGGTGCGTGCAGACATCTTGCAATATATTTGTGCCTATGGGCGGGGAGGGCCAGTTACAGTATCAGACTTACTATTATGAACAAGGCTAGCAGAAACAATTTACAGAGAAATGTGAGCCATTCTCTGACCCACTGTGAGACTTCATGGGCTTTATTAACTACAGTAATCGTCTATAACAGTGGTTCCCAAACTTTCTCAGTTTGAGGCACCCTTGGGATCTCCATATTATTTTCAAGGCACCCCTAAGACAAAAATAGCAGAGTAGAATAGAGAATAGAAACATTCCGAGGCACCCCGGTGACAGTGTCGTGGCACCCCAGGGAGCCACGGCGCACAGTTTGGGAACCACTGATCTATAACTAATATTATATTGTAGCTGCATCTGCCTGTATTGTACACAAGAGTTAGAAAGATGAACATGCATGGAAAACACATGATAATCACTAAAGTATTTTATGGCTCCATGTAATATACAAGCATCTGTTTATACAAGAGAAATGTATGCATACTATATGTAAATTAGATATACAGTGTGGGTCGCACTGCGAATGGCCCTTTTTTCGAAAGGGTCATTCTCTCCCGGCCATATCAATAGCTTTTTCCTCTCAGAGTCAAAACAATCGATCCACTAGAGACATAAGACGCTGCTGGCTGCGAATGGTGAGTATGAATTTAAGCCTAACCGTTCCCTAACCCTCCCCTTCCATTACTCTAACCCTCACTTTCCCTCAGCCTAACCCTAAAACTCCCCTCCCCGCAGTCTGACCCTAAGACTCCCCTACACACAGCCTGACCCTAAGACTCTCATTCCCTGCAACCTGACCCTAATACACCCATCCCAGCAGCCTAACGCATTCCAGCAGCCCCAGAGAATGTTACTCACCTCTCCAGTTAGTGCAGCGGATCTGCGGTGGGTGTAACGGGTTTGCAGCGGCATATCCGAAGAATGAATGGGTAAGTATGTTGATCGGCTTTAGTCACAGAACAATGGTACACAAACACTTTTAGTCTCAGAACAATGGTATGCAGACACATTTAGTCACTCTTTCGTGCAGACTGTGCGTGACTTACGCTGCCTTAAGTCACTCGTGCAGATAGTCAAACTGTTAGATTTAAATTCTTCCCGCCCAGTTTACGGAATTTAGGTGGGCGGAGGCAATACTAAGTTTCACATGCCTAGTGATCGGGGGCCTGATTCAGAGATACGATTTCCACGGCACTTAGGTGCAAATATTTAAGATCCTAGAAAATTTGCAAAACTGCGCATGCGTAGTAATAGTGCAACACCGTCTATGTAGCGGTTAGGAGCGTAAATTCGCTAAGTAAAGTATTTTATGGCTCCATGTAATATACAAGCAGATAGTCAGATAGTCAAACTGTTAGATTTAAATACTTCCCGTCCAGTTTATGGAATTTAGGTGGGCGGAGGCAATACTAAGTTTCACATGCCTAGTGATCTATTGTGGAACATCTGGCATGCGCATTGCCAGGTACTCAACATCGTGTGGAATACGGATGCCATGTTGCTGTCTGAATCTGGTGCTTAGTCACAAGAAAATGTGACACTGACACTTGGGACACATTAAATAAGCGAAGCTGCAATGCAGAAGCAGAAGCAGAGGGTTATATTAGAGTATTAAGTGTGATGATCAGGCAGAAAAAGTACTTGTAAAAGATTTTTTCTAGAGTAACTCCCACTGAATAAAGAAAGATGCTGGGATAAAATATAGCATATTAATACTTAACCACAATGTGCTTTTGTAGTGCTGTGCACATTGCAGGATGCTTTCAGAGGCTGAAATTTCAGCAATTTATCCAATTTTGACCAATAATTAGAACAAAAAAAATTACATCTAAATCCATTCATCCCTTTCATTTAGAAACAATTAAGACTCAGAACCATTACTATTTATGGTCTATGGTGTCCCCCTGTGGTTCTAAATGGCACATAAAACAGTTGCAAAAGTAAGAGCAGAACAAACCAAATGGAAGATTCTGGACACTGAAAGCGATGTGTTATTATTCATCTGCTTCTCTGATGAGTCTGCAGCTGGGAAGCTTTGATAAATATACATTGTTATTGTTCTGCCTGATGTCACTGTTCAGTGGCAGGAGGTGCTGAAGCACATTGCTGCACATCACATAATATTCTGTTTGGAGCCCTCAGGCAGCGCAGAGGTCACATCTGACAAATGCAGTGGATACAGGCAGCATTAAGGCTATAGCATAGAGAAAGTGAGCCACACTGCAGTCTTCCAGTCACTCGTAGCAACGGAACCCAAATCCCCTCTCTTCTCTCTCCTGCCAGCAGACACTCAGTCCCTGTCCCTGTTAAATGTAAGTACTGGATCACGTTACTGATCATTCAGTGATGAACAAAGCATTTCTTTATCTGTTTTTTTTATTGTAGAAAAAAATAAGATGGGTGCCTGTGGATGCTTTAAATCACTCTATATGGAAGCTGAAGAATAAATGTAATATATGGGTAGATTGTCATGGCTTTACGTTTTAATGCTGTAACATGTCTTTTATACCAGTTGATACATAATTATACTGATGATTATTTCACTGTTCTGTCATTTATACCAAGTATAATAGCCAAGGTTAATACAGCCTGGACTATGACCTTGGTACAAGATATACTGTATGTTAGGGATCTTACTATATCTCTGCATACAGGTTAAAATGCACTATTTATGCTGTTTAAGCTGTGTGTTTGCTTGCTACTGCTTGTATAACCTTGAAGGGTTTCCAATCCAGAGAATATTACATATGCACTTGCAACATCTGCTCAGACTTACAGGGAATGTTTCAAAGTTTCGTGCTAGTAGTGTATTTATTGCTTTCTTAACTGTACAAAATAGTTTTGTAATTGTGTAACAATAGATGTAGCCTCAGACATAATGATCTCAGATGTTTCCAGAAAACCTGTCAGCTTGTCTGCCTTACGCTTGCAGCAAATAATACACAGCTCGATATTCTTGTTGAAGAGCAATGGAATAAAGACAAGTACTTGCTATTTCTACCTTTTGTACACTCTCTGTTAAAATAGTTTCAATATAGTTTCAATCGTAGCAATTCATTTCCATCCACTGCATCTGGTAATATACTGTGGTGGTTAGAGACTTTGCTGTGTTAGTCTGACTTTGGTTTATGCCTTGACATTTAGATATAAGTGCTACAGCCATTTTCATTTAATTGCACAGGACTATGCACCAAGTAATAGTGACTGTCTGCTATATATTTCATAATAAGTTGTGGTGGTTTAAGGCTAGGTGGTGCTGGTTTGGCGTCTGTTCACGCCTTGAAATATGAATCCTTCCAAAAAGGACTAAAAATATATGTTATCACATGACGCAACAGACGGTAGCAGTTTAGGAGGGAGCTCATGGGACACTTCATTGAAAGCTGTGCCATTCACTGCAAGAGGCCAAGGTGTCTTCTCAATGAAAAAAAACTTTAGGGTGTATTTAAGTCTGTAACAGTAAATATGCAGCGCTGCTTCAGGATGACCTCATGCTGTCAGGGGACCGTGTTCACACTTAAGAAAGATTAGAATCTACATGCGTATTTTTACGATTAGCTAAACTGCACATGCCCAGAACCCAAATATACGCACGTAAACCATGGCTGACTGATGCACATACACGGACATCAGACTTAGGACTGATGCACACATCGGCACGGAATGAGTGGCTAGAAGGGCAGAACTCTTAATGCAAATGAGCAGCACACGGGCTACTAATGTACAGTATGGACGTTTCAACAGAGTTAGGACTGATTCACAAGTAGGAGTGCCTTGCGGAAACTAACATACGCACGTGAACAGTTAAGGTAGTCCTCGACAACTCGTAAGTTGAAGAATCGTATTGTTTGCTGTGAGGCCATGCGTCTTCTCATACTTATTTCAGGCCACACCTGCTGCGAGTTAATAATCAATGGATGTGTGTTTTTAATTTAAACAAATAAAGGTATATTTATTTAATCTAATGTTGATGTTACATTTTGTGCAAGATGTTAACATTGTAAAGGTGCCATTTATTTCTGTATAGTTTGGGAAGGTTTATTTACTTTACATTTTGTGATCAAACACCATTACATTTACTTATATTTAGCTGTATTGGTTGTTTCTTTTGCTTTTATTTATTAAATGATTGTTTTTAAAATGTTCTCTATATGTAGTGGATCATTGTATTGTTCTTGCAGTTTGCGTTTATGTGTATTGTAAAATATGTCATGATTATTCTTATTTCTAGTTGTAGTTTTAATGGTTAGTTTTGGTTACATATGTTAATGAGAGTATGAGCTGTTTTTAGAAATAAACATTTCTTTTCCAAACCCTAATCAGTGTGTTTAGTTACGTATCTTTGAAACATAACCAATTTTAAGCATCTAAACACATGTACATAATTATACAAAGGAAAGGTGTACGTCCTTATGTAGCTCTCCTGGTTGTCCGTCTTCTTTCTTTTCTCTGAATCAGTATTGCGGATTTTTTGTGTGCGTTTATATTTAGGTAAGTTCACAATTTTACTCTTAAGTGTGAATCAGGTCCAGTGAGAGGAGCAAGAGCCCTGCATTTCAGAGATGGAAGCGCCAGGCAGTGATAATCACGGCACCAAACAACAATTTCTGTTTGGGCTCCTGGAGTCATAAAGCCCTATGCACTGATTATTATCTATACCTTGGAGAGGCATTATCATGGGTGGAACAGTTTTCCCTTAATAACATATTTTTATGAATATTAGTATATACATCTCAATTACTGGAATATTTAAGTTGTGTGTTACTTCACACTTGAATAGCATATGACTGTGGTTCCCACATTTCTTAATAATATTTTTCCAAGCTGCCCCTAAGCCATAAGAAACACCAATCATCTGTCCAGGCTGCTTTCTCTTTCTCTTTTAGACCGCATATACAAAATCTACGTATCGAAACGATACGCAGATTACATACAATAGCTACTACGCATGCGCAGTAGCTATTGTTCATTGAATTACGTCCGTCTATGGAAGACGTACGTAGTTCTGGATCTACCCCTATGTCCTTGGCCATTGTTATTGCACCTCCCTACAACCTTGACCAGTTACCCTGAGTACCACCTGATAATGGTCCAAGTACCACTGGTTGAGAACCCCGATTTAAAGGACTAAATATATCGACTGAGCTTTCAAGGCATACAGTTGTCTGTTGGGTTCACAATGGGTTTGATACTAGATCTATTGTATATTTCTTACATAGTTGAGTTTGAAAAATGGCAGTATTTAATAAACTTAAGTTTGGAACAATCATGCTATTATATTGAGGGATGGACAAAGCAAATGGCAATTTTAAAATTCATAACAGTAATAAAAGAATCTATATTGTGATTTATGAATATTATCATGATTATGATATGCCATTGTACAGATAGAGTTTTCCAGACTTACCCCAGGGGGTAAAGCTCTGCTAATATTTGGAAATTATCTCAGTATGGTGTTAGAATGCAATCCAATGGGATACAACGGAGGGAGCTCTGGGCTTCCATTGGATCTTGCTATGCATTTCGGAGGTCAGATATGTAAGTGCACAATCTGTGCAGGGAACAGGGAAGCGGCCATGTTGCTGATACTAATTATCTGTCATCAGCA
>WWET01000629.1:484748-497681 GCA_011038615.1 Limnodynastes dumerilii
CAGGCCAGGCTAATCCTGTTTCAGCAGACACTTTACTAAGTTTGTTTTTAATAGTGCCATTGAACCTCTCTACCTTTCCACTGGCTTGTGGGTGATATGGTGTATGTAACTTACTGGTGATTCCCATAAGTTTACACATGGCTTTAAATACCTCTCCAGTAAAGTGTGTACCTTGGTCACTCTCAATCACTCGTGGTATTGTAGAGTCCGTGTACCCCAAAAAGTACCCTCGTAGATCAGTACGTAATTACCGCTAAAAAGCCGCTAAAACTGTGAAAAATAGCACAAAGGCGAATGTTAGTTCAAACTTACGCAACAGAGTTTACTCAACAGAATCAGGGTAACAGCAAGGTACAACAAGACAGTATTCACGCAGCGCAGCCGACCAGGAAGGCAAGACGTTCAGTCCAGACGTCTTCTCAGGAAAGATGAGAGTGAGTGTCCAAAAACAAAGTCCTTTTATGTCCATACATCAAAGCGGTAGCCTATCTTCTGCTTGATTGGAGGGATCTCAATCCTCTTGGTGGTTCCTAGGTCATCATTGGTCCTGGGGTCTTCCATTGTTCTCCTCCTGGAGGGTCATCTGCATATCCTTCATTCATACACATTTTACACTCTAATCTAGCATAGCGCATAACTACTGCCGCAAACATGCGGTCTTATTAGCGTCTAGCTAACATTATGGGTTATGATTTAAGCTACCCTATGAATATAAACAACACATATAAAGTCCATTCAATCGCTGTTTGGCGGTTTTCTCCTGTTTACTCCATCTGTAGAGATAAAGCACTGTTTTAATAAATGGGAACATTTTAGTACATTTTATATTAACAAACCCTGTGTGTTTATATGTGTGTAAATGTATGTCTTATAACTTTTAATATCGAATGAAACAAAGCCCGCGAAAGCGTGTACGAGCGTCGAAATGCACGCGCACGTGCGTACGCGTTACCGATTTCCCGCACTTTTGCGGTTCTTTGTCTCTTACTATACACCGATTAATTTGCGAATATTCGCTAATGTACTTTAATATTTTTCTGTTTCGACACCTTAAAAAGTGGGAGGCACATATAGAAACCGTTGTAATTCCTACACTGTTCACCTGATTTGGATGTAAATACCCTCCAATTAAAGCTGAAAGTCTGCAGTTAAAGCACATCTTGTTTGTTTCATTTCAAATCCATTATGGTGGTATTGAGCCCAAAATATGAGAATTGTGTCGATGTCCCAATATTTATGCACCTGACTGTATCTTGCCGTAAATAGCGTGATATTTCGACACCATTACAAACCCCATATATATTGTAGTATCTGCCACTCCTAGTCTCCTTAAATATCCCACATTTTATTTATACAGTGTGCCATCTACTGACCCCTAATATACCCCACGTATTACATGAGGGATATATTAGGGGCCTAGACATGGCACACTATATAAAGTATATGTGGGCTATATTATGGGTCTGGGAACGGACCACACTATAATATATATGGGGTTTATTAGGAGTCTGGGAATGACACACTATATACATTATGCAGTGTGACATTTCCAAGCTATTGGTAAACACATGTATTACATGCGGGGTATAGTAGGGATCTGGGAACACTGTCTTACCTGGGGTATGTGGCTTGACCCATCCAGGCCACTGTTAGTCTGCAAAGCTTCACACTGTGTGACTTTGATAGTATCTGCAGCACATGTGCAGCTGTCTTTTTTCGGCATCCACACACACAGCTGTTAATTCAGTGTTGTGCTGTGCTGTTAATGGACGGATTTCACGTGGCCATAATCACGGCCCTCTGCAGGAAATCCAACCCTGACACTGCGGTGGTGGCTGGCACTGCGGTGGTGGCTGTGGGCCTCATTATCTCCATGAGCCCCGGTGCCGTGCACCACTTGTGCGTCCCGTAGTTCCGCCCCTGTGTACAAGTATAATGTATGTTAGAAATTCACAGTCTCACCCATGCTCGTTACACCACTAAAGCCACTGCATCACATTCAGATAATTGGCTCAACTTTGTATGAGTCAAAAAAATATGTAATTTATTCCAAATTACCTGCATTACAAGGCAATAACTGTACTCTATCTAAAACACAATGTAGAATAAAACAGAAACAAATCCTTATTGTTATCTGTTACATTTTAATTACATGAGAACTGTTTTACATGCTAGAAAAACATTACAAGTCTAAACTCATTTATACAAATATATGGTATTATACTTCAGGAATGTTACTTTGATGAGGCTCCTGCATACAAGAAGTACATTACCTTAAGAATAATAGGGTGATTACTTTTTTTAATTAACATTTATTTATAGTCCATCAAGTATAATAAAATAAGATTGTGTGTTAATGTGTAAACCCTGTTTAAATGTGACACATAAGGTTAAGAGGAAGATATGCCACAATGGCACTTTCCGGATGCAATATTCTGAAACATTATAAAATAGGAAAGACTTGATAATGTTTCCAAATTCTAGTGTAAAATATTATTATAAAAATATGGTTGTGTGGTCCTGGTATGCAATTAAGATTTACAATGACACTTCTCTGAATACTTGTACAGTAGAGTACACTGCAGCATACACTCACTGCCGATTGTCACTTCACTTAGGGTTAAACTTTCCAAAAGGAAAATGTAAGATCTGGAATATGATTGGTTGCTATAGATAACATCCCTATTTTTCCTTTTGAAAAGGTTAGTAAATCTAGCACTTAGACCAGGCATATCAAACTCCTGTGGCCCAAAAGCTTTTATTTTGCGGACCAATCTCATACAGGGAGGTCTGGCGATCTTGGCTGAAAAGGGCTTGCTATCAGACGCTACAGCAGTTAAGCAGGAAAGACGGTGTGCACCGCGGAGGAGGAAGATAACAAAGTAAGTAAGGTATAAACAGGGGAGGCTGGAGCCATATGAATGGGGAATACTGGGGAGCTAGAGAAATATGATGTAGGATATTGGGAGCGGGAGAGACATGGGGCTGGATCCTCAACTACATCCGTCTTCCACATACGGCCGTAAATTGCCAACAGGTAGCTACTACGCATGCGTAGTAACTAATTTACGTAAGCTACGTATTGTTTCTTTAAGACCGCATACACGCAATCTACATAACAAAATGATACATAGCTTACGTAAATTAGTTACTATGCATGTGTAGTAGCTACCTATTGGCACTTTACAGCTGGATGTGGAAGACGGACGTAGTTGAGGATCTGGCCCAATGATGGGGATACTGGGAGCTGGGGACACATGATGGGGGATACTGGGAGCTGGAGAGACATGTAGCCATATCCAAAGCTACGCTGGCTGTCTGGCCGTAAGTACTCCCCCTGTCCCTGTGTGAGCGTAGCTATACACAATTACGCCGGCCGAAGGCTTCCCTAACTTCAGCTGGCGTAACTGTGTGTAACTACGCTCACACAGGAGCGTAAAACACTATACCCAGCCCTCCTGTCCTAATTACCCTCCCTCCCCTGCCCAGCTTCCGTAACTACAGCGTAGTTACGGAGCTGCCCTCCCCTTCGCCCGTAACTACGCTGTAGTTACAGACGCTAAATCCATGGCTCACAGAGCCATGGATTACGGCGGGTAATATCTGCCTGGTGCATTCGCAGAATGGCAGAAATGCCGTTCTTACGCATATGGCCACCGTAACTAGTGCGGCGGCCATAGCTCTGGATCAGCCCCATGATGAGGAATACTGGTGAGGCTGGAGACATATGAATGGGGAATTACTGGGAGCTGGACAAAAATTGCATAAAAGACTTTTTATTTTTTTGCGGCCCACACAATTTTAGACTTAGATTTTTTTGCCCTTATTGGGGATTTGAGTTTGACATGCCTGCCTTAGACTCTTCGCTATTATTACCTTAACTATAATTTTGCATAAACATTACTTTGGCAACAGGAAGCCTTGTTCTCTGAACAATGATATCTAGGAATCATGGATTTCTTTGATGTAATTGACCTATTTCCTGAGTGTCTAACAGTAACTCTTGTATTTTGTTAAAAATAAATGTACCATAATAACTAAGGAACAATATAATTTTTATAAAAACCTTTACTAACAGCCACTTTAAATAGAAAATTCATTAGACCATAGTGTGTAATAGTGCCAAAGGTATTAGTAACTACCAGCGCAGTATAGTCAGAGGTACTTTAATGGAGATAGGTATGCTCCAAACAAGAAAACTCAATCCAGTGAGTAAACCGATTGACACCGCCGAAAAGCTAACGGTGTGATGGAACTCCAATAGTGACAAATGCTAATGTCCGGCCTAATGACACAAAGCACTACTGACCATACCGTGCCGGTTGGCGGCGGTGCCGACCTCAGAATAAAGGTCTGAACTCCTGCATACTGTAAACAGCTTCCAAAGAACTCAGTTGCCTCTGAATTAGCTGTTCCAGCTCTCACCACAATATCCTGCCATACAGGGTTCCACAGAAGTCTCTGTCTGGTGAGCTATTTGATTCTTTGTATATCTCTCAAGCCATACAAGCTGCAACAGTAGCTATCCACCTCCTTCTGTTATAGGAGAAACTGTTTAGGAATCACTTACCTCTCAATGTTTTTGCTCTCCACAACCAAAGGAACTGGACAGTGTATAAACCAATAATTTCAACACATTAGTGCATTAAATCAGCACAAGAGATATATGTGTTACTTACTAGTTGAGCCCAGTATATACTAAACCGCACTCTAACAAGATTCTGGGCCAGATTCATTAAAGTCGATTTTGTCTAAATCGCCTCAAATCGCGTGATTTGGGGCTAAAAAATCGCAAAACCATATTCATTAAACTCCAAATCACGCGATTTGAGTGTGATTTGGAATCGCGTGTGTTTAAATCGTGGTCCCAATTTTTTTGAATGTTAAAGATACAAATTTTGATATTCATTAAGGATGATTTCACTGAGTCGCAGTAAAATCGCCTAGAAATCACCAAAAATAAAATTGCAGTCAGAGAGGTGCAATTCTATTGTGATTTACTCTCGGGACTGACAAAAACACATGTCCGTATAACAGACGTGTTTTTGTCTGTGTAAAACCTAAGTACTGCATGGCTGAAAGCCTTAGCCATGCTGTACTGATCGAACTACAAGGATCAGCAAAAGCTGGCCCTTGTAGTTCGATCAGCACAACATGGTTAGACTTCTAACCATGCAGCGCTGCGTGTAGTGTGTTAAAAAAAAAAAATCAAACACCCACAAAACATACATTAACCCCTAAAATCATTAAATAAAGTATGCATGTTAAAAAAAAAAATTCCCTAACTAAAAAGGTTCCCTAAATGTATGGACTTACCTCCGTTGATCATCTCTCTTAATCTAAGTGTAATGTGTGCAGTGTATCGTGTGTATTAAAAGAAATAAAATTTTTGTGCACGCATCTTGGGAAGCCTTCAATTCTTCTTAGTATGATGTCTTCTGCTGTTTTCTTCATCATTGGAGCATCTTCTCCTGTTGCTACGATGCAGGAACACTTCTAATTGGCATCCGGGCTGCTCCTTATGACGATGAGGTCGCTAGGGGGCAGTGTTTTTATAGTAGAGATGACGTCAGTTACATTGGTCCTCTACTGTTTCTGACATCATCTCTACTATAAAAACACTGCCCCCTAGTGACCTCATCGTCATAAGGAGCAGCCCGGATGGTGTTGCTACGGGAACACTTCTAATTGGCATCCGGGCTGCTCCTTATGACGATGAGGTCGCTAGGGGGCAGTGTTTTTATAGTAGAGATGACGTCAGTTACATTGGTCCTCTACTGTCTCTGACGTCATCTCTACTATAAAATAAAAGCCCCCTAGTGACCTCATCGTCATAAGGAGCAGCCCGGATGGCGAATAGAAGTGTTCCTGCGTCGTGGTAACAGGAGAAGATGATCTAATGAAGAAGAAAACAGCAGAAGACATCATACTCCCGCTCTGGTGTACTCCTGCTGACACTCCCCCTGTGTGAGCGTAGTTACACACAGTTACGCCAGCTGAAGGCTAACCTAACTTCAGCCGGCGTAACTGTGTGTAACTACGTTTACACAGGAGAGTAAAGTGTCTAACCCAACCCTCCCCTCCTAATTCCCCTTCTTCCCCCCGCCCAGCTTCCGTAACTACAGCGTAGTTACGGAGCTGCCCGCCCCTTCGTCCATACCTACGCTGTAGTTACAGAAGTCAGATTCATGGCTCACAGAGCCATGGATTACGCCGGGCAAAATATGCCCGGTGCAATGTGCAGAACGGCATTTCTGCCATTCTTGCGGAATACGGCCGCCGTACAAATGACGGCAGCCATAGGGCTGGATCAGCCCCTTTGTATAAATCTATGTACACAGGATGCTTGTGGATATTGTACTGTTATGACTTTGTCCTCTCTCTTCTAAATGCATTTATTATCTAACTTGGAGTTTCACAGAGGTATATAGTTAGCCTTTCTGGGGCATTCCAAAGCAGTGGTCTCCAAGGCTGTGGTGTTCTGAAGGTTTAAATTGTTTACACAATGTCAGCTATTGAAAACACAAACCATCCATACTTTACTGCTGCCACATTTTGGAAAAACATCTTTTGAACATATTTTCAGACACCAATATAAGGTTAAGCAATAGCCAATGGTGGTGAGTGCAAACCTTTGGTCAGTTAAATTATTTCAGTCTGTCCAAATGAGCAGCTGAACTGCAGGGAACGATTCAGAGATTAATGAGATTAATGGGTTTATAGAAGCCCATAGCGATGCACTGATTAAAGGAGCTGTTGTCTGTCACTTAAGTGTTTCTTTTCTATTTCAAATTTTGGCTGCACCTCTTCATTTATATATACACTTGCACACATTTAATATGTTGAATCAGAAGTGCATCCTGTTTTTTTGCTACTGCTATTAGTTTCACTTGGGAGTCTGACCCCTCCCCAACATGGGCGCTGCACACTGTTCAAATACAGGAGTGTCTTAATACAGACCTCCTGAGTACACTATAGCAAATGGATAGGGACTCACCTACAGGAGGTGCCTTGACGCTGGGCAGGTGAGATTAACCCAATATAGCTATATCGTGAACTAAAGCTCCTTTTCATTTATGTGTGACACACGTGTTATATAATGTTTGTTTGGAGCGCCGGACATCTCTTTTGTTCCTTGTGTATCAGGGATTGGGGGGGATGTATTGGTGGCAGGTGTGTAACAGGGACTGGGGGGTTGTATTGGTGACAGGTGTGTATCAGGGATTGGGGGGTTGTACTGGTGACATGTGTATATCAGGGATTGGGGGTGTTGGTGACAGGTGTGTATCAAGAATTGGAGGTTGTATTGGTGACATGTGTGTATCGAGGACTGGGGGGTTGTATTGGTTACAGGTGTTTATCAGGGATTGGGGGGGTTGTATTGGTGACAGGTGTGTATCAGGGATTGGGGGGTTGTACTGGTGACATGTGTATATCAGGGATTGGGGGTGTTGGTGACAGGTGTGTATCAAGAATTGGAGGTTGTATTGGTGACATGTGTGTATCGAGGACTGGGGGGTTGTATTGTTTTAGCGCAGCGGTAAAAAAATTATTGAATCAGCGAATTTTTAACGTTCAATTGCCGGCGAAGGCGTCGTATTTTTTCCGACGCAATCTTTTTGAAAACTTCGCCGGCAATTGAATCGGGCCCAGAGTGTTAATGGACGTCTTAGATGTCTTGGCAGTCAGATAGTACGACCATATTATCAGTATTGTCATTATGTTTTATTTATTTATTTTTAACTGTGCCATCATGTTAAGTAGCTCTCTACAATTTGAAACAGTCCTTCAACCTCTGCTTCATTACAGTCTAATTCCCTAACATACACACACACTCATAGGCTAGGGGTAATTTTTGCCCCGTGCGACATGATAGTGGGGGCGGATCAGGAGCAGAGCTTGGATGGTACGTGGCGGAGCTTATTTGTCCCGTTTGCCGGCTCCAAAATGTTGGGAGGTATGCTAACATACCCCACATATATTACACACATTGGAAACCCCCCTTTAAAATGCCACTGAAAATAACCAGTATTTTCCCAGCTTTCAAAATACAAAAATGCATTTACAAACCTTGTGTTACAATGTATTTTATCCTGGAACAAAAATCTGCTACCTCATAATGAATAAAACTATTTATAATAAGCATCTCTCATTGAGTGGAAAAAATTACATAGAATGTAATCTACCATTTTATATTATTATAATGATAGCAGGAAAAAATAAGACATTGTATCATACAAAGTGAACAGCTACGCAATAAGAAAAAGCAAACAATGCAGAAACTGTTGGCTGACTTTGCTGGAAAATACACTGCAGCGCACATTTATTTTCCAGAATCCATTGATTTTGGTAACATAACTCTGCTATCTCCCTAGCCCTGTGTGAAAGGGGCAGTCTAACAGAGTGTGCTTTGTTGATATGGCTTTGGGTTCTGTATGTGCACAGCTGATAAGCAGAACTCCGCTACTGACAAAAAAAACTTACATATTCAGTATATTTTTAACAAAAAAAGTTATCTATTGTTATTGTCCAAGCATGTAAAAGTTACTGCTACAATTCATTAGCATCTTTCACATATAAGAATGCAGGCTGTATAGAGCATGCATTTTGTATATACTCTGTATAAATATATTATAATGAAATAAACTTTATAAATATATTTTCCTCAGCAGTTATAACTGATAATTAAAAACGTATTAGTTTGAAAGTTCATTGTTATCTGTAATAATGCACCACATCCAGATTATTTATATTTACAATTACTTTTATATTGATGGTTGTTTTCTTCTTTAGAAAGTTATTCTATAATAAACTGGCACAATAGAAGAACTAAACACTACGATCCCTACGGCTACCGCTGGCTAATAGAGCTGAGCAGGGCACAACAGTGTGTAAGTAGGAGCCCTTCTGTGACTGACACTCCCCTTCTCCCCAGCACCTCCCTCCCTGGCTGCAGCTGACAAGCTTCTTGTGTTTGTGCTGAGAGAAGCTCTTCACTCTGCAGATGTAATAAGCCATTAGGGCTGCTTTGGGATTTTTGAAGGCTCCCATCCCTTGGCATTTGATGTGCACATTATAGGATGAAGCCATGGAGTATCAGTGAGTACCTGTCCTTGTGGACTCTGCATTGTTCTGAGCTGCTTTCCATTCATAGGACATACCTAGCCTGTAACAGCAGCTGCTGAATTATGCACTGCTCATAGTACTCACTTTCACTGGATGTTTTCGCTACCTTTCTAATCAGCGGTGTAACACATTCCGTATTGCTCACATTTTACTGGAGATGCTTATTATGTGATGTGTATTCTGCAGGGTAAATAGGAAGCAATGTGCTGTACATTACTATGCAGAACGTTATTGCAGCATACATTAACACTGTGCTACTAAACTCAATATATTAGGCAGCTAAAACTGCATGTCTATGATTTATTACATAAGTATTGATTAATGAAAGTGTGTTGCATTGTAGTTTTGTATATTAACAGGAATTTTCCTGAACTATTCTGATGTATAATACTAGCTTAAAAGAAAATGACTCCTTTCTACACTCCAAGAAAACAGTTGGTTACATATGAAAGAAAATAATGGAATCTAATACAAAAGATTGGAAAGCCTTGGTAATATACTCTAAAACTGTACCATGTTTTTTTTTTTTTTTTTTTTTTTGGGGTTGGGGGAACTAATGCCATTTCATAATCATTGCGTACACTTTCTATAACTATTTGCTTGTTACATAAATGTCAGCTTTCTTTTCCCAAGGCCTGCTTAATTCAAAGGTCACCTGTTAATCATCCCCCCCCCTTCAATGTCTAATTCATTCAGTTGTGAAATGAAGATTTTTTTTTTCCTGGAGTGAATCCCAGCTGAAAATGATGCTGATATTATCGTGTTATGCAGATCCTAGATGTCATTAAGAATACCATATAATCATAAACTGTAAGGGAGCTATGAATATGACTCAAACGTGAATTTTGTTAATGAATAAATTGTGTTTATGAAAGTGCATGAAAGTGAATGTTTGAACAGCTAAAAATACCTGGGTTTTTTTGGGGTTTTTTTGGTTTTTTTTTACTATCATTATATTTAATAAAAATGAGAGGGCATTTTTTTGTGATATTTTTACATAACTAAACTTTTTGGTTTATATGCATACGAATCTGTGATTATTGGATGCATAGTGGTCCGTAATTACTGGTCCGCAAAATCCAGGAATCCATATAATCCCTCTGCACCAACGTGCAAATGTAAAAGGGCAGTAGTACAGAAGGGGTTTGTACACAGCATGTTGGCACGTCTATACTGTACATACAGAGTCATACCCACTTGCAGTTGGAAGTGTCATGGATAGGATGGATTGCTTTGTGACTGGCTTGTACGGATGTGCAAATTGAGATAATGGAGAAAATGCTAGAAATAATCTGGATATGGTCCTTTTTTATACAGTTTTTCCAATAAGCTGTTTTTATACCTAGAAATCTGTTGCATGTTCTACAGATAATGTCATAACAGCTTAAGGTAGAAAAATCTAATTAGAATGCTTGTGTGTGCAGTGATGTTTAGTAATTGCAATGGATAATAATTTATTTTTTACAGCGATGCAAAAAGTATTCAAACATACAGGTCAGAGAATATTGCCACCTGATAGCCTTTATCATGAAGCAATACTTTCTAGATTCAGCACCTAAAGATCACAATCCCTATATGAACTTGTAGTGAATTAGTGTATTTCTATCCTTTGCTAGTAGCAAGCAGATTGGGCAATGTCATTGTCATTATAGCTGCTGAAAACCTCTGATCTTGCTTGTATTCAGACACAGTGGTAGATCACTGTGAGGGATTATATGACAGATTGGTCCTACTTGTGTATCTCCCCACACACAAAGGGCCAGGTTACAAAGCTGCACATTTGAATTTAAATGGAACAATTCCACACAACTTTAGGGAATTTCTGAAAGAAAGCCTCCATTCACCTGACTGCGTTGCTGGATAGGCTATACACCATGTTACTGAACAAGTCAATGCTGGAAGTGTTTCTTACTTATGCCTGTACCAACTACTGTTTATTATGATTTCATGTTAAGCTGGCATGTGTACAAACATAAAGCTAAGAATATGTAACTGTTACTAATAACAGTCAATTAATAACTGTGGGCAGGATCCAGACCTGCGAACGTCAGGCCACATATGCACGCAAAGTGTGCGCTAAAGTGGGCGGGGGGAAGCATGCTAATTGTACAGTGTGGGAGGGGGCTCCCACGCTTGTGACGATCAGCGGTCTGCTGATTCGCACGTTTGCCTTAAGACAGGCTTATGGCAGCGTAAGCTGCCATAAAGCCCACACGAGGGAGGGGAGTGACAGGAAGCATTCACTCCCCTCTCTCTGTCTGACGGACAGACCCCTGCACATACGGAAAGCGTGTGGGGGCCTGGATCTAGTCCTGTATTTTTATACTGAAAATGAATGTGGTTTATGTTTGATGGATAAATTGATTTGCAGGAAGCAAGAACATATTTTAATCTATAATGCAATTAAAGGGCTGATTGTGTGGTTTTTTTTCTTGTTTTTGTACATGTGGCTGTTTGTAAACCAGATATACACCAGGGAATGTGAACCATGCTGCAGAACATGTTTGAGACCCCAAGAATGTCATTTGGAATGTTGTGCATTATGTAGGGTCATAGAAGGTGACTGGTGCAAATGCCGAAATACTTAGTTTTGTGCGGATGGGATTTTAGTTTTAATGGGCTTTGTCATTTTTGTTGAATGTTAATATTTGCATTAGTTGTGCTGCAAGCATGGGCATTTGCTTTCACTCAGCATGTCTGAAGCGGACAGCTGATACGCATACTCTGGTTTTCTATGGCAACCACAACAAATTCCGTAAAGTTGTATTTCATTGCTGATAGAACTTTAACAGTGAATAATGTTTTAAAAAAGGAAAATATTGTACATCATTAAAAAAATAAATAATAATAAAAATAGATTCCTTAACTTGTCCCCGGTGCAAGCTCTCTGCTCCGCACTGCCCCTGCTCTCTCCTCTGCTGTGTTCCCACTGGCTCTCTCTGACAGGTGTTGTACTAATAATTCTGTCATATCAATGAATGCTGATCAGATACCCCTGGCAGCATTTTAGTGCTGGCAGGTTAACTGGTAGCATTTTAAATATTGCAGTTTCATACTATACCCATCCTGATTTAGCCCCGTATTCACACCAGCGGACGTATTGCATATACGCAATCTACGTAACGAAACGATAGGTTATGTAAAATACTTATTACGCATGCGTAGTAGCTATTATCAGTAAATTAGGGACGTATGTGCGATATGTCCGCTGGTGTGAATCCGGGCCTTAGACACTAACGCCCATTAGTGCATCTTTGCATCCTTTTCATTGGGCATTTACAAACCAAATGCACATGCAATTACAGGGATTCAGACCTGAACACAATACAGTGCATCGACCACTTGCCTTCAGAGGGTCATTTTGGGGAAAGGAAGAGGTTGGAATGTCGTAGTTAATGTACAGTGATGATGTGCTCATCCAAGTGAGGCCAATCCAGACCCAAATGTTCACAGATATATGCACCGTTGCTGATGGCCAACATGCCACAAATAGGACGACTGCTATAGTATTTAAACTTCCAAAGGCAATGCTCTAGCTCAGGGGTCCTCAAACTTTTTAAACAGGGGGCCAGTTCACTGTCCCTCAGACCGTTGGAGGGCCGGACTATAGTAAAAACAAAAACTATGAACAAATTCCTATGCACACTGCATATACCTTTTTTTGAAGTGAAGAAACAAAACAGGAACAAATACAATATTTAAAATGAAGTAAAGTTAAATCAACAAATTTACCAGTATTTCAATGGGAACTCCCCCATCATGTGTCCTGTCCCCACAGCATCCCCCATCATGTGTCCTGTCCTGTTC
>WWET01000629.1:511016-562908 GCA_011038615.1 Limnodynastes dumerilii
TCTGGCTGAGGGCTGTGTATGTGACGGGTAAGGCTGGGGGCTGTGTATGTGACGGGACAGGCTGGGGGCTGTGTATGTGACAGGTCAGGCTGGGGGCTGTGTGTGTGACGGGTTAAGCTGGGGGCTGTGTGTGTGACGGGTTAGGCTGCGGGCTGTGTATGTGACGGGTCAGGCTGGGGGTTGACAGTTTTTTGGGCATGCTGATGCTTGTGGTACTACAAGCATCAGCATGCCCTGCCAGCGCCTCATTGTTGGCCAGTGAAGTCGGGTGTTGCATTGCGGTATTTTTTACGTGCTGGTATTTTTACTGGCTGGGATTTTCAGTGTAGGTATTTTAGTCATGTAGGTATTTTAAATTGTCAGGAATTTTTGGCGCTGGAAATTTTGAACATGCTGGGATTATGAGTATAGGGAAACTGGTGGAGGTTTTTTCATTGCTGGGACTTCGTACCAGACCCGCCATGCCGCATTGAGGCAGTACTTCATGCAAATTACTGAAAGTACTGAGTACATATGCATGATTATACATTTCAGAGGGCTGACATTTCTGTATTTAAAAACCTTTATATGATTTCATATAATATTCTAAGATTGAGATTTAGATTTTGGGGTTTTCATAAACTGTAAGCAATAATCTTCAATATTAAAACAAATAAAGGCTTGAAATATCTCACTTTGTATGTATTGAGTCTATATAATAGTTTCACCTTTTAAGTTGAATTACTGAAATAAATAAGCTTTTGCACGATATTCAAATTTTTAAAGTTTCACCTGTATGTGTTACAGGGGTGTGTGTGTGTGTGTGTGTGTGTGTGTGTGTGTGTCTGTCTGTCTATCTATCTTACGTTTAGGATTGCTTATGTCAATCCCTGTTAACTTCCATTGCATAGATAAATAAGGCTGTGAAAATACCTAAACATTTGTTCACTCATGTTATGAACATAATGATATTCATGAGTTTCTAGATAACATCTGTGTCACTAAATGGGTTAATGATATAATGACTCTTGTGCACATTTTGCTTGTAGATTTCATTAGCAGATATTGTCAATTGTCGGCATCAAATTGAATTACTGTAATATGCTTCACTTGACCCTTTATTTTATTGCATAGTAAAAAAAAAAACAACATCCAAATATTCCTGGTAATTTAACAATAAACATTGTCAAATCAAATGAAATTGTGGGAAGTTTTAATTTTTAATGTTACAATTATTACAATTTTAAATCTTGACTTCGTTCATTTCCTTTTTACAAATGAATGAAGATATAGATAATAATACAATTTTGACCTGCCCATAGCTGAAACGTGTTTTGTCTTTATAATCATTGTAATATAAGTAGTTGGTGACGGTACTGTTACAGGCCAAGGGAAAATATCTGCTATTTGAACATAAGTGGCTAGGCAAGAGTGGCAAGTGTCAATTATAAGAGAGTCCGTTTTAGAGCAGAAGAAAACAAAGTAAATGCTATTTAGCAAAAATTTGGATTTGTCTAATTTGGGCACTCTATTTATGCAATGCAATCAATTTCTGTACCAATTGCAGGACATGAGATAAGGACACAGGTTTTTTTTTAAATGTATTTGTACCATCAAGCCCTGTCCATCCTTAGTAACACAGGATGGACGCTTTTTACAGAAAATATTTCACATTCACATCAGTCATATTGAAGCTAAATACTAAGGTCCATCACACACACACACACACACACACACACACACACGCGTAAATTTATTCAGTAGCCAATTTATGTTTTTGGAGTGTGAGAGGAAACCGGAGCACCCGGGGGGAACCCGCGCAGACACTGGGAGATCATGCAAACTTGACACAGATAAGGCCTTGTACAGGAATTGAACTCATGACCTCGCTGTGAGACACAAGTGCTGCTAGATGGCAGCTTTGTTTAGGAAGGGATTGGGACTTCAGGCATGTATTTGCATCACTGCCTCAAACCCCACCACCATCTCTTGTTCTCCCGAAAGGAAGAGACAAGAAGTCGACAACTATGTGTTATTGCCAAGTAAAATTTAGATGTGATCGATTTAGACTGTAAATTTTTACACTTCTTGGTGTATTAAGTTTCTGATGATCTAACAGGTGCTGTAATGTACAGAAACAACTGAGGTTTCAAAAATGTAATGATTAATTTCACCGTTCCAATGAGACAGACATACGACACGAGCGATAGCCACAAGCCCTGAATAATCTTCATTTTATTTATAGCAAGCCTATGGAGAATATTCGGACTATAGACCTTGTTTATTTTTACATTTACTATATTTACTACAATGCAATCAACTAAACTTTGCCATTCTATAGAGCTATACATCAATGTGAAAAATGAGTAATGGTGAATCTACTACTTTGACAAATCAAGGAGCAGCATCCATCCAACATAGAGTATAACTGGCACAAAACCAAATGCCAGCCATATACTCAGAAACTGCATACTTCTTTTAGATGTATGTTAGGCTGCACTCATAAACTTATAGTAATAATCAAGTTAATTTCTCCATTACTATATACACATAACTAATCACATGTGGGTCATACTGCCACTGGAATAAATAAAGTATAGATTGATTAAACAAAGAGAGGAAAGTATCCTTATGGCAGTGCACTACAAATTGTACATATATACTACCATAGATAGATAATAAAACTCAAAACTTTGGTCGGGATCCAGACCCTTGCAAGTTTTCTGTACGTCCAACAGAGAGCGGGGAGTGCATGCCCCCTGTCACTCCCCTCTCTCATGCGGGTTTTATGCCAGCTTACGCTGCCATAAGCCTGCATTAAATCAGTAGTGTGGATCAGCGGCAGTGTGGGAGCCACCTCCCACACTGTACACTTTGCATACTTCTCTCCGCCCACTTTAGCAGGTTTTGGGGTGAAGCACAGCCCGTTTCCTATGAAATGAGCTCCTACGGAACAAAGTTCTGTACAATTGTTTGTACGCTAGGGTTACTATCATAGCCCTAATGTAACAGGTGGAGGGCCTCCAGTGACGTCAGGTCACTTAGCACCTTGCGTGTGTAAGTGACCTGATGTAAATGCTAATCAATTAAAATGGCAAAATTTAAAAAAAGGACATGTAAATAGTAATGTAAAAGTGAAAATATTCTAAAAACAGATATGAGTTCCAAACCCCTCAATATAACAATGTATTTAAATAGAAATGGCAGGGAACAAATTCAAATATCTCATGTACAATTGGCTTTCAGTCAGTAGAATGTAAGAAAAAATCCAAACATATACTGTAGCAGTTCCTATAAAACATTATTATGTATATATACTAATTGCACATTGCTATTTACATGTCTATTTTATATTTTGCTGTTTGAAATAGTCCCTTTCCCCCTATATTTTAATTAGTAATTAGTTTACTTATTTCTGTCTATTTGTAGCAGTATAGTCAGTGAAATTCCATAAGAATACTTTTCATTCTCTCTGTTTAATTAACGTTTTATATGTGTCCAAAGAGCTTCCAAATAGACGCAATTCAACCCCTTCTACCAACTGATCAATAGTATATAATTGGTTTACAGTATTACTTATGACAACCACACTTCACAGCACCATGGAAGGCTTGACAAATACATGGACCCTTGAGGCATATTACTACAGATTTGACTACATTATAAAATATTGGATGTCAAATGTCAGTACTGAAATCAGAACACTGCAATATCTGCTACAAATAATTTTCTTTATGTCCACTTGACCACTTTGTCTCATTGTGTAAGTCCACAATACATTGACATTTTTTATATAGAAAACATCTCTCTATAAATTATAAATAAGAGTTAAATAAAAATGAACAACTAGATTAAATGTAATACAAATGGGGGTTTTTATTCGGGGGGTTTATTTTTTATTATGATAGTTTATGAGTAACCCCTGCTTTCTGTGATCATCATATACCATTTAGTATAATCTTAATTGTGATTGTCTGATTTTATTTCCTTGATGCATTTCACTTCAGGCAATGGATAGAGCATGTATGAATTAATAATGAAATCAATGCTGAGCTTGAGATGTAACATTATTCAACTGTAAGTGTAATAAACCAACAAAACCTTATGTTTATAATATGCCAATAATTATTATTTACATGTATGTTCAGTAAACTGACAGCACTGTTTTAGGTGTGGCTTTCATACTAAACCCATGTCTTTTCCCGAATGTGAGTTGTAATTAAACATATATAAGTAGTAAATAAGAATTTTTTATGCCAAAATATTTTGACATAATGGGACCAAAATAAAAAATCCTTATTCATGTTTTAGTTTATTTTTATTTTTTTAATGATGTCATTGAATGGATATAAGCAAAGAATAAAAAAACATCTAAGGCGTTGGGTTCTGTGTGTGAAATGGTGTGCTAGCAGTCTCTAATGAATCTCCTTTCCTCCCTTTTGCGTGAATTTTTGTGGTTTTTGTCTCTTGACTCAGCTCGTTCTCCTCCTGATCCTGCAATTGCCTGTGGACACCCTCCTCCCTAGCCCACTCATCCCTCAAACAGCTGATTGATGCTGTAAGGGTGGGAAAAAACACCAAACAACGAATCTCTTCTCTGCTCACTGCTGCATCCCCATCCCACAATGCTTTGCATTGCTTGCTGCAGTCTTTCAGTACCAGCTTACAGAGGGAAAAGATGCTCTGAGTAAAGATTGATGGCCTTGAATCCTATAGGGAACTCTGTAATAATCGATGACCCAGAATTGTTCCTCATCTGATGACGGAGCATCTGCTGTCTTTTTATTCTGTCTTTTTTTTTTTTCTTTGTGCGTCACTCTCTGCAAGAAATACAGCCTCATTCATTCATTCAGGATCTGTGGAAATGGCTTTGAGGCTGTGACTTGCCTTCCTGCCTCTCCCTGCTCTGAAAATCTCTTGTAGCAACATTCGTTATGCTTCTTCCAGTGGGATTCTTTTATGTCTCTTGTATACATCAGGATTCCTGTTCTGGCTAATTGGTGATTCTAAGTATTTGTCAATCACAATGGGTAGGTACTGGCATTCAGGTGACACTGCAGTTTTACAGCAGTGGGGGTGGGTTTTGTTCTGTATATTCTCCTGCGTGTCTGCTCAGCAGATGAGAGTGGTCCAGTATACAGGTTGTCATTTTACTGAACGGTGGTCATAGTAGTCCAATATATTGTCATTTTATTATATAATCACTAATTCATTGAACATGTATTGAATATTTCTCCTGAAATGTATTTTTATTATGCATTCAAAACAAACCAATATCACTGTATTCATTAGAGACAGTCATCCCCTCCCTCTTTTAATTGTCTGTCTGTGGAGGCACAGGGACTATTGGAACACTGCCTGCTCACAACAGCTTGTTGGATGAATGGAGATGGCAGCCCCCTGACCTTGGTAGCCTGACTCAGTGATGCGCCTGGGTGGTAGCAGGTGGCTAAGCTCTTGGCAGTTTCACTGCATTCTCCTGTAAGACGGTGGAATTTGTTTTATATCATAGTATAGCAGTATTACATAACATATCTATTATTTGTGGGGCATTTATAGTAACTTTTTGCATAAAGGATATATTTGGAAAAATGCTAGTGCTCTTTAGGGCCTATGTTGCTGGTCATCGGGTGTGCAGATATCCATTGTTTATTGAATATTGTTGCTAAGCTGAATTGATGCCATGTAAATCTCTCTCTCTTCGTTACAAGTGACTGTGATGTAAAAGCACTTGTAAAATGCTAATTAATATTTTATTTGTCAAAGTGAGGCCTGCTGAAATCCGTTTTTGTGATTGTAGGCCCCATCTTAGCTAAATAGTAAAGTAAGTGTGTGTGTGTATATATATAATATACACACACACACATATCACATGCTGTGGCGGATTCAGAGCAGCACTTTAACCTTTTTTTTAAGTGTAGACCTGGGCAATACCATATTGAACTGCAAGGGGAGGCAAATTTTTTTTGAGGAAGCAGATCTAGAATTGGGAGGTGAGGTTTCTTAGCTCAACACTGTTTTATAGATTAAACATAAAGCTATGCAAAATAATACAAATGAATTAGCCCCCCTTACTTAGCAAAAATGGTTTAGTTGAGTTGTACGCTTGAACCTGTTTTGCTCTTACGCTATGTAACTATGGGCCAGATCCGGAGCTACGTACGTGAACGATGATATGCTAGCCGCTGACATAAATTGCACGTTCTTATCTCCTGCGCATTCGTGCGGCAGATGTTACACCACGTTACTCAGTGTATGGCCCAGTCACGTATCAGCAGCGTAGCTAAGCACAAAGGGGCGTGTCAGCCATACGACACATGTAATTACGCTTCGGTGGCGGGGTGAGGCATTAAAATGGTACAGTATGGGCCGGGTTAGGCAGTTAGGTACGTGAGTCCTATACGTGCGTCAGTACTTACGCTGTGTAAAGTTAAGGTAGGGTTTGGGAAGAGGAAAATGGCCAAAGTACGTACATGCGAGGGAAGTAACTAGGGGAGTGCATATAAAGTACGCTAGGCGATTAAACGTATCAAGCACGTAGGTCTGGATCTACCCCATGTATGTATGTCTGTAATCTCTCCTATTACTTCAGACAGGAGATACTGAAAGGGTGTTTAGATGAAAACTTCTTGCAATAGCTTGATAAATTGTGTTGGAAGTTTCAGTGTAAATGACGCAACCATTTATTTCACCTGTATATAGAAACCTGTATAAGGTGAAGATTTTTCATACACTGTCGATATGTATAGTTTGGTAAGACAAAAAACCTACAATTCCCCTGTAACTGCATATTCCCTTGCATGTTAGTTTTATAGTTATAAGCTAATGAAATTGTATGCATTACGTTTAAGAGTGCGCTTGGGTTTATATTGTTGTGTATAACATAATTAGGGTTATAATGCAGGTTACGCATGTACAGAATTAATGTTACTGAATATTTGTTATAGATAAATTAGCTAAACACTGCAGTGAGAAGGCCTGTCAAAATCAAAAACAGGGGTTTTTTTTACAATAAGAAAAATATTCTGTTAGGGTTGATCACATCACTGCAGTTGTTACACATGATCAGATCTGTCATATATCCGGTGTTCTTTTTTCCCCGTAATGTTTTGTTATTGTTTAATACATGCCATGCATGTTGACTTCTATATGCAGAATATTAAGATTGCATCTGTCTCTGCTAAAGAGGGCAGAGGTAGGTTTTTGTAATCATTACAGTGGGATAGATTTGAAATGACGCATGTGGGATGTCATGAGCATCATTAAATGACCCCAGCATGTGTAACAGATGGGACTAAGTAATAAAGATCATGAAATCCCTCATCTATTGAATCTTTGGCTGAGGTTCACATAATATGTGATTGAACAGCAGCAAAAGTGATTTGTAAAACCTTTTCATTTTTATGCTGTGTTCTGCCCTCTAATATGTTGCTAGTATACAGTCTACATTGAGGCAGCACAATGTTTGCTTACTCTAGATATAACAGATTGCAATTAATATTCCATGCCACGTATTAGAATAGTGTAATAATGCCACATACAATGTAATATAGGATTCAACTAGTTAAGGCATCTTTGATCGCAAACATTTCAGAACCCAGTCATAATTTCCTGAGTTTTACCATGTGTAGACAGATCAATGGGAATATTGGGGACTTGTGATAGTGTGAACCCACCACTGGAGAAATGTGTGATTTTTTTTTTTCAGTTCTGGGCTCAGCTGTGGGAGAAAGTGAATAGAAGCCCAGGATGTTTCATATTTGCAGAGTATAAGACCATCTTTCATCACTTATACCACTTTCACATTGCCAGCCCGGCATTATCCAGGGTTATTGCCGTGTCCCAGCTCTTCATGTTTTTAGACCCGGGTAGTGAGTGGCAGTCCGACACTTTCACACTGCACCTCGAATCATGTTGTCGGGGCTTACCCTGGCAATAACCTGGGTTTTAGGTGCAATGTGAAAGAAGTATTATTTGCTAGTCTTCGTTATCCTTCATATAACTCCTTGCTCCGTTCATAGTATAAATTAGCTAATGTGCACAAACACACACACACACACACACACACACACACACACACACACACACACACACACACACACACACACACACACACAACCCCCCATCCGCCCTCTCCGTTTGCTTACTCTAGATATAACAGATTGCAATTAATATTCCATGCCACGTATTAGAATAGTGTAATAATGCCACATACAATGTAATATAGGATTCAACTAGTTAAGGCATCTTTGAACGCAAACATTTCAGAACCCAGTCATAATTTCCTGAGTTTTACCATGTGTAGACAGATCAATGGGAATATTGGGGACTTGTGATGGTGAACCCACCACTGGAGAAATCTGTGACTTTTTTTTTTCAGTTCTGGGCTCAGCTGTGGGAGAAAGTGAATAGAAGCCCAGGACACACACACACACACACACTGCAAATAGGGTCCACATTTATCAGAAAGCTAAAACCTTTGTTAACTATTCATTTGGAAATAACACTTTGCAGGAAAGGAACCTCTAGGCTGCAATAATTCTAAACACAATTGCCCCTATGGTGAAGGCTACGTTTTAATCTTGAAATAGAAGACAAGGTATATTAATTTCTAAATGAATTATTTACACCTCATTATGCTTAGGGAATATCTGCAACTGTCATTTTATTACAATAACAATGTGACCATTCCATTTACTGATGAACTCTCTATAGTGTAGAGTATAAATACTTGCACTCAGTGGGCTGACATGTCAGATGTGACTTCAGTGTAGATTTATACAACAGGCCAAATTCCAGGCTTTCCATGACTCCATTCTGGCTTTCACTTCACAAATTAATAAAAAGCACTCTAGAGCATTGCTGAGAATACAGATTTCTTCTTGCATTCATCTTCCATCAATGGAACTAACACGCTCCTTTTTTGTTGTTTGCTTCAAGATCTTCATTGCAAGGAAAGACCTTAACACCGTATTATTGCAGCAAAGACGTTCTTAGGTTGCATTTCTACTGTTTGGTATAACAGAATTTTTTGTAATGTAACTTTTCATTAGTGGATATTTGGGAAAAATATTTAGCTCCCTTGAAGCATTTCCAATATGTTTTATTCTGATATGCAGTTTGACCCAGAGCTGCACTTGTGCCTATTTTTCAGGTGGAAGTGCAGTAGAATTCCACACAGTGCACGCGGAAAATGAGTACAGAAAGTCAGACGCAAGGCTACCCATTTGCCTGTGTTTGCTTCTGCATGCATTGTGCTAGTGCAGCTGGGTGTTATATGATATTTAAATGAGAAAGTGGGTAGTTTAGCACTTCTGCTAGGCACAGTAACAGCCCAGATTCAGTGCGCACACTCTCTACTCTTGCGCCACCAGCTCAGGGGCTGGAGTAAGTGTAAGACGGAGGACTTTTTCTATGATTAAATGGCCTTATTTGTGTTAAAAGCACAGCCATACACATGCTAAAATATAGAAAGTTTAAAATGTTGAATAATTTCATTTCTGGTCATACAGCACAATATAGCTATATTTTAAAGCTTGAATAGCAGCGTATTGTCACAGTATGCTCAGGCATATTTTTTTTTAACAAGGGTTATATATTTTTAATAAATAAATAAAAAAAATTAAAATCAATTTAGAACATGTATAGGCTTCTGCATAACACCTCGTAGCCTCGGCCCATATGAATCAGATTGCTTGTTTAAAGCTAGTGTCCATTTTCAGTATGTCCTATCCAGACGTTTGAGCAGCTGATCTGTGCTTCTGCTGCGCAGAAACTCTTGATCAGCTTCTACTTTTTTTTCATGTCATTTATAATTTGTAAAATTAGAATATTTAAATTCTGTGATCAAACAATGTTATGCACTCAGCAGCGATCTGGCATAATCACTCCAGCATACACACTGATCATATGTCGTTCCAAACACTCAGGGCCGGATCCAGAACTACGTCCGTCTTGCATAGACGGACGTAGTTCAATAAACAGTAGCTACTGCGCATGCGCAGTAGCTACTGTTTATTGAACTACGCCCGTCTATGCAAGACGGACGTAGTTCTGGATCCGGCCCATATTTATCATGTGATTGCAATGCTAGCAACTTAAATCAGCTTCTTTATTTCAGTTTATTTAAATTTTTAATGTACAGAATACTTATTCATATCAGAACTAGTCATTTTGATTGTTTTTCAAAGCATGTGAACTAACCAAAATGTAATGTAATGCTCTAGTAGGAGTACAAGTGTGCATAGCTCTACTTGTTTTGTTATACAGGCTGTTCTGTTTACATTGGTGGCATTAAATGAGTATTTAGTGAAGAATGATCACAGAATGATCTCTTTCTAGCTGGCTGAGTGATTGGTATGTGTGGAGCATGGGATTTTGCTGAACAAAGGTTTTCCCTACTGTGTATGCCACAGGATTGTAATAAATGAACGTAGAGTGTTGGCTGTTATCCTTTAGTGGTACCTCACACACCTTGATTTGTAGTTCACTTTCTTGTTGAGTGTATTACACCACAATATGCAAACAATAAGCATGTCTATGCATCATAAATATATAGGAAACATATACTGACTGTCATTACAGGCTCCAGACATCTGTAATGGATGTCATTGTGTTGACCAGATGGGCTGCATACAGTGTGTGTGTGTATAGGGTGGAAGGTGGGAGGCATTTAGTATAGTACAGTGATGGCTTGGTTACTGTCCCCTTTTTTTAGTCTCCCCTTTTAGTCTGGCTCCAAGATTTTTTTATATATATATATATACATAGATACACACACACACACACACTGGGGTTTATTTCATTAGTGAGAGTCAATTAATGTACCAGTAGCTGGCCAGAACTACGCTCTGATAGCTGAGGACATTGTGTGTGGGTACACTCTGCCAATAACACTGTGCTGATGGTTTGTGCTGACTGAATGAATGTTCCAATGATCAAATTATTGTGTTTTGAAAAATGTCTCTACTATACAATTATCATATATAGTACAGAAAACAAAACAAAAAAAGGTCTGCCATCTGCTGCTTGTGGGTTACATATGGCATCACTACCTTCGTTCTAAAATGTCACGGCATAATTTTTCTGAGCAAACTGATCTTTAGATAACAATGTGCATCTGTGTGCTAGTTTCCCACATTACTAGTATTTTCCATGGCAATGCCTTTTGATCTTTCCATGCTGACTTGGCTTCGTCCAGGGGTTGGATCCGCTTTGTGGCGCTGTAACTTGTTGCTGTGAGAATTCTCAAAATGTCAGAGGATTTCAGCAAGAATCCTCCGATAGTGCAGACTCTCTGACATGTTTGGCTTAAAGAGAATGTACACTTTAATGTTTATGTGTAATAGCAATTTTTCCGTTTAACAGAAGCCCTGATTTGACAATATTTGTTCCAGCACACGAGATGAAGGATTTCTGGTGTGATCTCACTTTGGGTAACATAGTCCTAATAAGAAATAATTATAGGTCTCGTCACAGCTAGCTAACTCAGCCATTTCCAAATGGATATTTGTTTTGTTTGTTTAAAATGTCTGAGCCTGGTTTAATAGTCTATGACCTATTTAGTATATGGTTTTTTGTGCTGTGAAGACCATTATTGAGATTGGAGACTGTAGTACACCATATCTCATGACTGTGATAATATGTCCTTGGTTCAAGATGGAAATATACAGTAAAAATAAATCGCAGCATAAACCACTATAATTGTGTCCCTCATCCACTACCTTGGCTACTTTCTTGACCTTGTCTTCACCTCCTTTAGCTCTCTATCAGAGTCCTCCATATCTTTGTTCCCGCTCTCCAATCATCATCTCTTCTCCAACTCCCTCTCCTCTCCTCTTCCCCCTCTTCTCATTCTTGTTCCAGACATTCTCTCACTCAGCACAACGTTTTCACTCTGGATACTGCGGGCTTCTCCTCCTCTCTAGTCACTTGTCCTGTCCATCCCTGACCTAGTAACCTCTCTATAACCACACTCTCACCTCTGCCTTGAACTCTGCATGCCCTACTATCTCGATTTCCAAACCCAGCCTTGGTATTCCAAAATGATGCACTACAATAAGAAATGCTTTCACACTGCTGAATGTCACTGAAAGAAATCTAGTTCTCTCAAGGACTTTCTCTACTTAGCCAACCTAAGCAACTCTATGTCAAGGCTCTCATATCATCCTTGTCATCCAACCCCCTGCCACCTCTCTGCCACTTTCAACTCATTACTTTCACCTCCCGTACTTTCACCATAACTGGTATGGACCTTGCCACTTTCTTAAACTCCAAACTTTGTAGACTGTAAGCTCTTACGAGCCAGACCTTGTATCTTCCTGTCCATTACATGCTCCAAGCTTATTTCTGCCCTTCTGCATTGATATTTCAATAGTTTTCTATGTTTGTCTTGCTATCAGCTTTGTGTCATCACCCTCTACCACCCTTTTATTGTGTTTATGTTCATTCAACATACATGTTATGTCTATGCTTGTACGGTGCTGCGGACCCTGTGTGGTACCTAATAAATATTGCTAATACTTTACTAGAATAGTGGCTTGCATTTTTTCATGGAGTGTGCAGTTGTAATAAATACCACGGATGAATGAGCTGTGTCTGCTATGGAGATGTTTTGTGGAAAAGCTGGAGGAAGCTGTTCCGCTCTCCATGCATACAAAGTGATTACACACAGGGCCGGTGGATAGTGGTAAGCAGGGATATATGCTGCAGGGGGGCACCCTCAATGTTCTGCAGCGCTGGCCCTGCTTTCAGTCCCAGCTGACAGTGGCTAGTTTCCAATCAGTTGTTAAGGTTTTCAGAAGGTTTACAGAAAGCCTGTACAGCCAATCAGATGATAGTTGCTGTCAGCTGGGACTTGCAGCTTCCTGCAGTGTGACACTGGCATGACCTGGCAGTCACGTCAGCATTGATCACAGCAAAAAAATCAGCAAATGGGAGAAGCAGACAGGAGAGGGGAAGACAGCAAAGGCAAGTAAAGCATATTATAGTAACTTCTTAAAATAAATAGGTTGGGGTGTGGGAGGCAGTAGACACAAAAGGGTGAATATTGGAAGGCTGGAGACACAAAGTGTGATATTTGATAGCTGGAGACACACACTTAGCTAGCAGATGTGGTGAACAGATTGCATCAGAAGGATGCAATTTGTATGGTATACCAGTCATTAGGCTAAAGTCTGTATGGTATGTCTGTCACTAAGATATAGACTGTATTGGGTGGTGGTTTATAGGATGCAGTAGGAAAGTTATAACAGAGTTTAGGGCACTGTCTGTATTGTATAGTAGTTATGAAAATATCAATGTTGGAGTCAGAAAAGGCCTGGCTCCAGAAAAGGTGCTGTTTTATAGTGCACAAATAATCTCAAATATAACAAGTCCAAATATTGCTAAAATACAAATTTTATTACAAGTATCAAAACAATTTAATGTTTATCAAGTAGGTAAATAGGCGAAAATAAACAAATATAAAAGAACTATAAATGGTAGCAGCATAACAACAATAACAGTACATTGTTACATTATGGCAAAAAAGGGCAGAAAACAGGACTTCTAACTAAAGAGCTGCAAGGATTCTCACCCTAGCCCAAACAACTAGCGGCCTCACGGCCAGCGCTTCGCCGTGTATAACAGCTCTATGCAGTGTGTGTGTATAACAGCTCTATGCAGTGTGTGTGTATAACAGCTCTATGCAGTGTGTGTGTATAACAGCTCTATGCAGTGTGTGTGTATAACAGCTCTATGCAGTGTGTGTGTATAACAGCTCTATGCAGTGTGTGTGTATAACAGCTCTATGCAGTGTGTGTGTATAACAGCTCTATGCAGTGTGTGTGTATAACAGCTCTATGCAGTGTGTGTGTATAACAGCTCTATGCAGTGTGTGTGTATAACAGCTCTATGCAGTGTGTGTGTATAACAGCTCTATGCAGTGTGTGTGTATAACAGCTCTATGCAGTGTGTGTGTATAACAGCTCTATGCAGTGTGTGTGTATAACAGCTCTATGCAGTGTGTGTGTATAACAGCTCTATGCAGTGTGTGTGTATAACAGCTCTATGCAGTGTGTGTGTATAACAGCTCTATGCAGTGTGTGTGTATAACAGCTCTATGCAGTGTGTGTGTATAACAGCTCTATGCAGTGTGTGTGTATAACAGCTCTATGCAGTGTGTGTGTATAACAGCTCTATGCAGTGTGTGTGTATAACAGCTCTATGCAGTGTGTGTGTATAACAGCTCTATGCAGTGTGTGTGTATAACAGCTCTATGCAGTGTGTGTGTATAACAGCTCTATGCAGTGTGTGTGTATAACAGCTCTATGCAGTGTGTGTGTATAACAGCTCTATGCAGTGTGTGTGTATAACAGCTCTATGCAGTGTGTGTGTATAACAGCTCTATGCAGTGTGTGTGTATAACAGCTCTATGCAGTGTGTGTGTATAACAGCTCTATGCAGTGTGTGTGTATAACAGCTCTATGCAGTGTGTGTGTATAACAGCTCTATGCAGTGTGTGTGTATAACAGCTCTATGCAGTGTGTGTGTATAACAGCTCTATGCAGTGTGTGTGTATAACAGCTCTATGCAGTGTGTGTGTATAACAGCTCTATGCAGTGTGTGTGTATAACAGCTCTATGCAGTGTGTGTGTATAACAGCTCTATGCAGTGTGTGTGTATAACAGCTCTATGCAGTGTGTGTGTATAACAGCTCTATGCAGTGTGTGTGTATAACAGCTCTATGCAGTGTGTGTGTATAACAGCTCTATGCAGTGTGTGTGTATAACAGCTCTATGCAGTGTGTGTGTATAACAGCTCTATGCAGTGTGTGTGTATAACAGCTCTATGCAGTGTGTGTGTATAACAGCTCTATGCAGTGTGTGTGTATAACAGCTCTATGCAGTGTGTGTGTATAACAGCTCTATGCAGTGTGTGTGTATAACAGCTCTATGCAGTGTGTGTGTATAACAGCTCTATGCAGTGTGTGTGTATAACAGCTCTATGCAGTGTGTGTGTATAACAGCTCTATGCAGTGTGTGTGTATAACAGCTCTATGCAGTGTGTGTGTATAACAGCTCTATGCAGTGTGTGTGTATAACAGCTCTATGCAGTGTGTGTGTATAACAGCTCTATGCAGTGTGTGTGTATAACAGCTCTATGCAGTGTGTGTGTATAACAGCTCTATGCAGTGTGTGTGTATAACAGCTCTATGCAGTGTGTGTGTATAACAGCTCTATGCAGTGTGTGTGTATAACAGCTCTATGCAGTGTGTGTGTATAACAGCTCTATGCAGTGTGTGTGTATAACAGCTCTATGCAGTGTGTGTGTATAACAGCTCTATGCAGTGTGTGTGTATAACAGCTCTATGCAGTGTGTGTGTATAACAGCTCTATGCAGTGTGTGTGTATAACAGCTCTATGCAGTGTGTGTGTATAACAGCTCTATGCAGTGTGTGTGTATAACAGCTCTATGCAGTGTGTGTGTATAACAGCTCTATGCAGTGTGTGTGTATAACAGCTCTATGCAGTGTGTGTGTATAACAGCTCTATGCAGTGTGTGTGTATAACAGCTCTATGCAGTGTGTGTGTATAACAGCTCTATGCAGTGTGTGTGTATAACAGCTCTATGCAGTGTGTGTGTATAACAGCTCTATGCAGTGTGTGTGTATAACAGCTCTATGCAGTGTGTGTGTATAACAGCTCTATGCAGTGTGTGTGTATAACAGCTCTATGCAGTGTGTGTGTATAACAGCTCTATGCAGTGTGTGTGTATAACAGCTCTATGCAGTGTGTGTGTATAACAGCTCTATGCAGTGTGTGTGTATAACAGCTCTATGCAGTGTGTGTGTATAACAGCTCTATGCAGTGTGTGTGTATAACAGCTCTATGCAGTGTGTGTGTATAACAGCTCTATGCAGTGTGTGTGTATAACAGCTCTATGCAGTGTGTGTGTATAACAGCTCTATGCAGTGTGTGTGTATAACAGCTCTATGCAGTGTGTGTGTATAACAGCTCTATGCAGTGTGTGTGTATAACAGCTCTATGCAGTGTGTGTGTATAACAGCTCTATGCAGTGTGTGTGTATAACAGCTCTATGCAGTGTGTGTGTATAACAGCTCTATGCAGTGTGTGTGTATAACAGCTCTATGCAGTGTGTGTGTATAACAGCTCTATGCAGTGTGTGTGTATAACAGCTCTATGCAGTGTGTGTGTATAACCGCTCTATGCAGTGTGTGTGTGTATAACCGTTCTATGCAGTGTGTGTGTGTGTATAACCGTTCTATGCAGTGTGTGTGTGTATAACCGTTCTATGCAGTGTGTCTGTATAACCCTCTATGCAGTGTGTGTGTATAACAGCTCTATGCAGTGTGTGTGTATAACAGCTCCATGCAGTGTGTGTGTATAACAGCTCTATGCAGTGTGTGTGTATAACAGCTCTATGCAGTGTGTGCATGTTCAGTCACAATATGTAGGAGTTTTCTGCTCGCAGACTTCCAGCATAGGTCTGGATCCAGACTTCAGTGCATCTAGTATTTATGACAGTGGGACAGGACAAGGTGTGAAACATATGTTGTGTACACAAGGGGGGAGGGGGATCTCATTAAATTCTACAGTAATGGCATGTCCACATTTCTTAACTGTCCCAAATTACTGTGCATAAATCTCAAAGTAGGGTTCTGCTCTCATAAGTCCATATGTATGGGTGAAGTGGCTTCACCCCCCACACGAGTCATGATGCAACAAGGTTCCGTGTCTGATCTCCACTTCTGCGAGCGCAGTCCCTGCGTAATGGTCTTTTGATTGTGTGATTGGAAAGATTATCTTTTGAAAAATCCCCAGTGTGTACGCAGCCATGCAGGAAACTTATGTCGTTTGAGTGTTTCTTTAACTACAAGTGTCCTGATTTGACATGGGGTGGCATTATACAGATAAGTATTCGTTATGAAAGCAATACTTGGTGGTTTTCATCAGGCTTGGTGGAAATTTCTGATACTAATTTGCTTTTTCAGGAACAAAACTAAATATTGGGCTTGTATATATCAACTAGAATGATGCTTCCCCTCTGTAGATCACTATCCTTCTAAACATTACTTAACGATAAGTTTGTGAAAAACTAAAATGTTTGCTTTGATTCTGATTATTATAGATTTATGATCTACTTGTGTAAACTACAGCCATCTTTTCTTTCTCAGCTATAAATCTCTTTATATTCGTCTGATATATTTGGTTCTCTGGTTCACCTTTTTGTGACGTTGCAGGTGTTTGCAGAACTACATTCCAGCTCACAGCTTGACACTCTCTTGCCCAGTCTGCCGCCAGACCTCAATTCTTCCCGAGAAGGGTGTGTCTGCGCTCCAGAATAATTTCTTCATTACTAACCTGATGGATGTTCTGCAGAGGAGTCCAGATAATAGCATTGAGGAATCCTCCATTCTGGAGACAGTGAATGCTGTTGCTGCTGGAAAACCTTTGTCCTGTCCCAACCATGATGGAAATGTAAGAAAACAGTTGAAAGCACCATAAATTGCACATATCATACAAAGAGAATATTTGATCTTACTTTATAAATGAATTCCTCATTATTAATCATGGTATGGAGATTATAGCTGTAGTAATACTTTAAGTATGTTTGGGTGAGGGGGAAGGCGAGGGAGGGGGATGCATGACCCAGACTAAATGCTGCAAGTCTGTAAAACCTAAAATGCTGGCATTTAAGTCATAGAGACTCCTCAGTGAGCTGCCAGCCAGCAATTCTTACAGTGTACTTTACTTTAAGTATCCCTGGACAGTAGCATTTTAATCATATAGACTTGCATAGCACCACCTGCTCAGGCGTTCCAACGCTTCTCATTTAGCCAAATGCTTTTTCTTTCTGCATGTGCGCATCGGTGATATCCAATGGGAACACCCAGACCCATCCAGACTTAAGAGCAATGACACTTCTGGTACATTCTGACGGTGGGTCTGGATCACATTTGTAAGTGAATAAATGTACGGTATTAGCGTTCCCTCTGTGTGCACTGATCCAGACTACAGTAGGCTCTGTCTCTTGGAAGTCTGTATGTAGTCTGTAAAAGCACAGATGTGTGGATGGTATGTGTGATTGCCATCATCTGTTGCTTAGGGGATCATATATACAGTATAGATCTGGCCAATTAAGTGAAGTTAATATGTTTGCTTAGGTTTGAACCATCATAGAAGCACTCACCGTTTTAGCTCATAAAAATATATTTTGGTTCAAAAGGAACATCTATTTTAATATCTTACCACTACACAGTACACATCTTTCTACAGTCCATCTGTAAAGCTATATATATATTTATATATATATATACCATTTAGGGCTAGATTTACTAGCTAACATTCTCTAGCGTGTAATAGAAAAGTAAGAGCTAGAATCTCATTGGTTGCTATGGGCAATATCTCCACTTTTCCCTTTCCACAGTATAGTAAATCTAGCCCTTAGCATTAGAAGCTGTTCCTCCCCTCTCTCCATTGGTCTGTGCTGTCATTACAGAAACACATGTAGCAATGTGCAAATAGAGGATTTCCACAATTGATTTGCCTGTGGCCTGCATGTGGGAGGCATTAGTTGAATACCTAGTTCATCTAGGAATCAAGCAAAGCAAAATATAAAACAAAGTAGTAATTGCTCAGTAAATGAGAGAAAGCTTCTGTACATGGTATTGTTCTTACTATCCATACCACAGTGCCAGAAGCCTTTCCTTCTGTAAAAGCATTGAGCAGAAGGAAGTGAAAGTGACCGATTAAGTAGGATGATTCTTAATTCTATTTGCCATTTGTACAATCTTGTTACTTGAACCTTCTAAATCCCTTTGACCTCTTTAATTGTAAGGAAAATACTAATTCCTTAGTATATCATGTATAACAATTAGAATTTAAGCTTTGTTTCAAGCACCCTTTCAGTGTCTCAATGTGTGCTTTACTAGTATAATTAGACTATTCTATCATAAAAGTAACAAGGTAATAATATTTCATGTAAGTCGTAAACTACATTACAAATGTGGCACTGCTATTTTTGGTTGCAGGTGATGGAATTTTACTGCCAGTCATGTGAGACTGCTATGTGCCAAGACTGTACTGGAGGGGAGCATGCCGAGCACCCTACTGTTCCGCTGAAAGATGTGGTGGAGCAACATAAGGCAGCGCTGCAGGCTCAGCTGGATGCCGTCAAGAAGAGGTACCGTGATGAATGCTGTGGTTGTGGCGTGACTTAATTCATTGGTTTATGTCTTGATACTTTGCCACAAATAAATGTGTTTCCTATCAATGCCATTATTATTGCATTTGTAATAAATGATTTAGAGGTAAGGCAGTACAGGTTACTTTATATGTATGCAGGATAATTACCACTGTAATACAACTTCAACTGTATTTCTATAAATTATTACTACTATAAATTAAATTGGGATCAATTATGCTGCACCTCTTGCCTTTTCTTCTTAAATTTTTATTCAATTTTACTTGGGGGCCACAAGGCTATAAAGTGATGAGTTTCAGGGACATGATTGAAAAGACATATATATGCCAAATATGGAGCAGGACACAAAAAAAACAAAAAACAGAAATATAAAAAGAGGGACAATCTATAAACCTTTAATCTGCACTGAAAATGTGCTTAGTAGGATATAACCAGGATTTGCAGTGTTTGCATATTAATATTGCCTACTTGACTTCATATGTCTGTTATTGGATATGCTGCTGGTTTACATGCAGTTCTGAATTGATGGAGCTCATACTTCCCCCTGCAGTCTGTTATAGGGGATTACACGCCAATGCTTGTGGCACAAGCTACAAAGATGACATATTACAGGAGGAAAATTCCACATATTGCAATTGAACTTGCTAAACTTTGAATGGAATTTTTATGTAGTGGTTTCCTTTTTTGAATGAAAAACCCTGCAAGGTGACAATGTGACATTATTATTTCTTTTCAAATTATATCTAACCGACCCTGGAAAAGGTTTGCAGCTTTTAACCATTGCACCCTGAAAAGCCCACTCAAGAGATTAATACCCCTTTCGCATCACCACCAAATACCCTAGTTTTGGCCAAAAACTGTGTCTCATCAAAAACCTGCGTGTTTGGTGGTGATGTGAAAGGTCCCATTTTTGTCGACCCGGGTATAATGACCTGGCATCAAGACCCAGGGAAAAAAGAAGGGTTTTTCCCGTATCTCATACGGAACTGGTGATAGTGTGAAAGGTCCTGTGTTGTTTTTCAACACGGGTCCTTCACAAAGACTCCTGATTTGGAGAGATTTGTTTACCATTGCTATGGCAATAGGAAACAGATCTCTTATCCGGGAGCCGCATGCAGGAAAAGGAGAACACGAGGTTTAGAAGTATTTATATGTCTCCTTTCTGGTCTATCTATCGGTCCCAGCATAAGAGGTGTATGGCACCGATAATGGAACCTTTCACAGCCAGGAAATTGATTGGGCCATATTCGACCCTGAGTATGGCCACCTTAACCACACTTTCTCCTTATATGCAGGGGAACTGGTGAGCATTTGGGTGATGCTGTTAATGTTGTTCAAATCCACAGCTTAATAACATTTGAAATCAGGGGTAGACCCACTAATCGTTGGGCTGGATTTTTAACATTTGCATACTAAGCCCAAGAGACCATTACACAGTAGGTGTCAGTTGGAATAAAACAATTTTGGCTGTAAAATGCAAAACATGAATCATGATTGAGCGCATGAAGCTATTTATCATTACATTTATTAGCACCACAGTGTTTTTGTTTTTTATGGTCTATACATTGAATCTTTCTATGTGATAAGAGTTTGTTAAATCTTTTCATTACATGGCTGGTCTATGCTTTATAAGGTTATCTGCAATGGTAAAATGTAATGTACACACATTGTACTACTGTAATTAGCTTATTGCTATATTTAAACTGGCCACATACTTTTCAAAGCCTCCAGCCCCTGACGTAATGCCCCAATACCTGAACATCTTATAGTGGCCACACACTTTCCTAATATCTGTTTTAAAGCCATTTTATTAGCATGCCAGAAAGATCTGTCAGATGATTGTGTAATGTGTGGCCAGCTTTATGCTCCACTTCTCAACTGTGTTCAAATCTGTGTTGAAGAGCTTTGGGATGTTGCTTTTATGTGTAAAATTGTGTAAAAGCTTCCTTACAGGTGTAGGCTCAACTCTAGTAATAATATTATTTATTATTATAAGAAAAAATACTCTTGAATTTAAGGTGCTATATAGAAGAGCAAATCCTATCTATTGCCACTGTAGCTTGGATGGGGCTACATCCAATCATACTTTGATGGCGCTTGCCAATTTTGTTTTGGCATTTAGACTGATTCCTGAATATGAAAGCACCCTCAGGTTAATCCTGTTACAACATGCAGTTATTATTTTTGTAATTGCATACTTTTAGGCCTTGTTTTGCTACCACACAAGCTTAATAGGCTGCTTTTGTTTTTTATTTATCTCTAAGGTTTATGTTACTTTGCCAAAAAGGTCTCATTCAGTTGGTATTATTTTGTGTGAAAACTTCAAACCAGCAATAATTCAATTAAATCTGATATAACTTCATTGCCCATTACGTTTTTACATGCTTATTATTATTTTTTTACTATATATTTTGTAATAATAGTTACTTATATTTACTTTTGCCCCTAAATCAATATGTACTTGCATTTGTACTTACTACTGTTTGGACTTCGGATCCAGAATTAATACTGACAGGCGACTTATAGAAGCTATATGCATAAGTCGACCTTTACAAGCACACTACGCATGCGTGCAGCAGATACGAGAACGCTACGCATGCGTGCAGCAGATACGAGCGCGCTACGCATGCGTGCAGCAGATACGAGCGCGCTACGCATGCGTGCAGCAGATACGAGCGCCCTACGCATGCGTGCAGCAGATACGAGCGCACTACGCATGCGTGCAGCAGATACGAGGGCTCTACGCATGCGTGCAGCAGATACGAGCGCTCTACGCATGCGTGCAGCAGATACGAGCGCTCTACGCATGCGTGCAGCAGATACGAGCGCACTACGCATGCGTGCAGCAGATACGAGCGCACTACGCATGCGTGCAGCAAATACAAGCGCACTACGCATGCGTGCAGCAGATACGAGCACACAACGCATGCATGCAGCAGATGTTACGCATCAGTACTCTGAACGTATGGAACTGTGTTCCATAGTATACACACTGTGGGTGGGGGTGTTTAAAGTGTACAGTATGGGCAGGATTAGGCACTTATGTACATCAGAGTGTTTTGTGCACACAGGGATCTGTTGCAGAAAAGTTCACAAATAGGGTTATGGACATGGAAGTCAGCTGAAATCTGTCCATGAGAGGGGAGTGTCATGGGAGTGCAGTAGCCTCTTGTGTGAATGCAGAACTCACTCTTAAGTCTGGATCAGGCTCCATGTTATTTACTGTATGAATGGCTAGGCATTTACTTATATACTTGTTGTTTCAGGTTACCAGAGATAGACTCTGCGCTTCAGGTTGTGTCGGAGATTATTAACCAGCTGGCCGCACAAAAATCCTGCATTGTAGATGAAATTCATTCCACATTTGAGGACTTACAAAAAACACTAAATGTGCGCAAAAGTGTCTTGTTAATGGAACTGGAAGTGAACTATGGCCTGAAACACAAAGTGAGTGGTTAATCATTTCTAAGAGAGAACCAAGTTAGTCAGTCTTCTGTTAACTACTTAAAGGTACATATAGGAATGAAAACTATTGGCTGCTGATTTGCCTTTGATTTCATGCTTACAAGCTAAATCACCTGTACTTCTGGCATTTTAAGAGCAGTTTATATATGGTCTTATCCCCTCACAATGCAATCACTTCTGTCACTAGAATTGGGATTATAGTTTTCCGGTATGCTGAATTGTGTTGATTTAGTGACTAACTGCTGCATTCTGTACATTGGCATTAGGTACTTCAGACCCAGCTGGACACATTAATTGAAGGACAGGACAGTATTAAAAGCTGTAGTACTTTTACAGCACAAGCACTTAACCATGGGACAGAAACAGAGGTCTTGCTAGTAAAGAAACAGATGAGTGACAAGCTTAATGAGCTGGCAGAGCAGGATTTCCCATTACACCCTCATGAGAACGACCAATTGGACTTCATTGTGGAAACTGAAGGATTGAAAAAGTCTATTCACAATCTTGGGACAATATTAACCACAAATGCTGTGGCTTCTGAAACCGTGGCCACTGGTGAAGGGTTAAGACAAAGTGTGGTAGGACAGCCCATGTCTCTTACAATTACCACAAAGGATAAAGACGGAGAGCTGTGTAAATCTGGGAGTGCCTGTATATCAGCAGAGTTGTTTACACCTGACGGCAGTGTCACAGATGGAGAAATACTAGACAATAAGAACGGCACCTATGAGTATTTGTATACAATTCCAAAGGAAGGTGACTTCACTCTCTCTCTGAGACTGTATGATCAGCATATTAAAGGAAGCCCCTTTAAACTGAAGGTAGTGAAGTCTGCGGATGTGTCCCCAACCACAGAAGGTGTAAAGAGGAGAGTGAAGTCTCCTGGTAGCGGACACGTCAAACAGAAGGCAGTGAAGAGGCCAGCTAGTATGTACAGCACTGGAAAAAGGAAAGAGAATCCCATAGAGGACGATTTAATATTCCGAGTTGGTAAGTCATTTCAGGCTATCTTGTCTCCCAGTTCCAGATTCATTTAGAGCATTACATAAATCATACCTAAAGCTTAAAACTTAATGCTATTATTTGATTAGTGGTTTGCATAAAAAGTATATGCTTGTTGTACCTTTCATACAATGTTTATGTGTAGGGATTAGGAAAACATCCCTGTCCTGATTACAAAGTCATGCTTAAATAAGAGTGTGCTTATGGTTTTCTATTTTTTGTGCATTTTTTATGTAAAGTGTATATAAAATCTCCATATTCATGTATCTCTGTCTTTGTATAAATAACAAGTTGACCAGTTTCAGTAAAGGACACTAATGGCCTCTTCATTTCCCTCATGTTAGTAACCACCTGCTCCAAAAATAACACAAGACTCAGAGTGTGACAGAAAGCAAGGAAAAAAATCAAACAAAAAAACAAACAGGCAAAACCATAGCTCAACGTGAAACATGCAAATCAGACAGATGTCAGCACTACAAAATACAAATCGCTTAACACAAATGGCCAATGGTGATGGGAGGGTACAAATTAAAATGTAGTATGATCTAGGCATCTTGTTCATATCTTTTCTTAATTATTGCCACATAATAAGGAATAGCATCTATTATGGACTTGGGATTGGATTCACTCCCCTTGATGCCAAAACGTATTTGTGAAAACAGCCCTTGATGCTTTAATTAACTTTCAGGTCTGGAACACAACTGATTATTATGTTTGTTCTGTACTAGCACAATGTTATTTAGAAATATTACCTAAATTGTGCATTTTCATGTGATGCATTTTGTTATTTTTCTCCATCTGTACTTAGAGTACTGACCCTGTAGGGTGTAACAAAGACAAATATATTGGCATTATTGCATAATCATATAATGTTTTATCACTTTTAGGTACAAAGGGAAGAAATAAAGGTGAATTTACTAATCTCCAAGGAGTAGCTGCATCAACCAATGGAAAAATATTGATTGCTGATAGCAACAACCAGTGTGTGCAGGTAAAGAAACTTTCTTTTGTTTGTTTGTCGTATGGGAAGGCTTTGTATTCTCTGCTGACCTGATGTTAACCAATGTATACAGAGACTACAGTCACAAAAGGAACACTGTAAGACTAGAAAAGAAACATAATAGTTGCTAAATGAACCCACATCCTTTGGAGTAACCCTGTTTGACTGTAGGCAAGTAGTTCTTGCTTGTACAGCTTGTCTTTAGCTGACAGTCATACAGTGTTTCTGCAAAGATGCACTCGCATTATTAACAGGTGATGCAGCCGAACATATCACAGAGCTTTTGGCCCAAACCGACAGGGAGAAGAACTGTAGGTATGGGGGTGGGGATGTGCATATTTAAGGATTATATTGTGTCTATTTATAATAGTAAATAGGTGTGCTTGCCAATATGTTCTGTGTACTCCCTTAGATTATACTGTATAATCTGTGGTTGAATAAAGAGCTTTGTGTACCATGTGATTTGTAACAGCATATGAATGCAATCTCAGCGTCTTGGTGTTTGTATTGTCCTCTCAAATTTATCCAGCTGCTGAGTTAGGAGCTGACGTATTGCACTTTGTTTATTCATTGCTGGAGATGTGGCTTAATTCTCATAAGACAGCACAGGATATGGATTTGTTTCAGATTCTGAGCTCACACAAATGAGTGGAAATTTCCACTGTATTCATTTGCCTTCTGCCAAAATGGACATGATTTAAAATTTAAATGTCAGAAATAATTTTCTTACAGTGTATGATGTATATTTCTGAAGTGCACACACACACAAATCATTGCAGCAAAATACTTCATTGTAATGTGTTCACTCTTTATTCAAACAATGGGTTAATAACTGGCTTTTCTTTAATATCCAACATCTTTTGATAATTTTTTTCCTTTTTCTCCATAATTTGTTTCTTTGATATGTAAAGTATTAGTGTAGGAAGCATTAGACAAAGGGCAGTGGATCTGGTTGAAATATTTCTCTATCACAATTAATTAGCCACAAGTGCTGTTGCGTCGTCTACATTAGATAATGTTTTGCCCTGATTGACTGTTTAGTGGGCGGATCTGACGCATCAGGGCAGGGCTTATATGTCCTTAATTGGCCTAGTTTAAATGTTGGGATATATAATCTTGTGGGAGGGGGGGATAGTGGAGATCGATGTGTGTGCTTTGTGTTTAAACTTTGCTATAGTATCATTCTTCTCATTTAAGGTGTATACATAATAATTAGTATGAATGATAAATTGGCAGCATCACTATCTGTATCTGTTTACACTGTAGTATTTTTTTTTATATATGTATTTTTTTTTTATTTTTTTTTACTTATTGTCATGTTAGATTTTCTCCAATGATGGACAGTTCAAAAGTCGTTTTGGGATTCGAGGAAGGTCACCTGGCCAACTACAAAGACCAACAGGGGTGGCAGTGCACCCAAGTGGCGACATCATTATTGCAGACTATGACAACAAATGGGTCAGCATATTCTCCTCCGATGGGAAATTCAAGGTAAGACTTTTCTATATTAATAGTATCTTCATTAGCATTATAGCATATAAATAAAACTTTATTCTGTAAGATATAGGGCTTTATTTCTTGACTAAAACAATTAATACATGAAAGTATTTTTTTGTTAATAATATGCATAATAAGGATATAAAAATATAATATAATAAAATACTGAGTAATAACTGAACTCTGTAAATATAATTACTTGTCAGTCACAGCTAAAATGCAGACAAGTTTTATATCCTCTATGTTTCAGTGGTGCCCAGTTCTGTTAAATATACATATGTTCCTAATCCTGTGCGTGTTTAAAGAAAATACAACAGGGAATTATGGGTAGCTGACTAAAAACAAGTAATTGTGTGTTTTATCGTCTTTCTTATAATCACTTATGTCTCCAGGAGAGTGATAGGAGTTTCAGCAACACAGCAAAATTTAGCTTTCTATGTTGTTGTGTTCCTTTTTTTTTCCATAATTAAGATGCCTTTAATTACTATAGTTAATGAAGTATCTGGCTTACTGGTGTTACCTGATGGTAGCAGGGATGACGCCCTAACTTGGTGCCTCCTGGTGGATTGTGATAAATTTGTTGTACTGTGAAACAAGCCACTTACCAAGAAATACAATTGGTTAATTTTGCATAACCCGAAAAAAGGAATGCCCAAAAGGAACTTCTTTGCGTTGAATTATGTTTTGGAACTAGTGCAGTGTTCTGTATTAATATTAATTCCATTTTTGTGATTCATCGTTCTATATTTTCTATTGTTTTTGAAAAGTATTTGCATTTTATGTTTTTATTATACTTGTTGCTTATCCTGGAGTTTATACTGTAGTTTACTATAGTCCTTTTTCTATTGACAGACAAAAATTGGCTCTGGCAAATTGATGGGCCCTAAGGGTGTTTCAGTTGATCGCAACGGACACATCATTGTGGTAGACAACAAAGCATGTTGTGTGTTCATCTTCCAGCCCAATGGGAAAATAGTAACTAGGTTTGGCAGTCGAGGAAATGGGGACAAGCAGTTTGCAGGTACACTTGATGGTAATATGTAGACCACCTTCTTGTCTTTTGTTTCCTAATCCATACTGCATGGTTATCATTTTTCATCACTTTGAAAAGTCGTGTTAGATTAAATAATATTCATTTTTACCTGTGGTTATTATTTATAATGCTAGTATAAATTCAGTAGAGACAGTGATCCGGATTCACAGTTACGTAGTTTTCGTCTTACTTACATTGTTTTAAGAATTGATCTACTATGCATGTGTAGTAGCTTATTTACGCAATCTACATACCATTTCTGTACATAGATTGTGTAAGCAGGGTCTGTAGACCGCACTTAAGCAATCTATGTATAGAAATGGTACGTAGATAGCGTAAATAAGCTACTAAACATGCGTAGTAGCTTAATTCTTAAAACAACGTACGAAAAACGAGAACTACGTAACCGTGAATCCGGGCCGGAGAGTTAAGGTAGCCCTGTGGAGGCAGAAGGTAGCAAAGATCCGGAAGAACGAGGGGAGTTGACTTGCGACTTGGGGGTGCACTTTAGCGAATCCGCACATACTTATTTCCATCTTTTCTGTAAATCAGGCCCTTTATAATTGTACAATTAATGTGGTGGCCTACTATAAGCGCAAGACACGGCAAGAGGACATTATGTGGCAATATTGACCCGTATTATTGAGCTATTGTTAAAAAAAAAAATACCAATATAATAGAATTGGACTTAATAATAAATTGCGACAAATCGTATACGGGAATCAGTATATGCAAGCTCTTGCCCACAGCATTTGTTTCTACTTATCTTTCTTTTCATATGTTCACTGAGCAGTATGACAGTCGCCATCATGTGATTGATGGAGCCACTACTGTTGCACCTACACATGTTACAGAACAGCCGGTTTCGTCACAGGTAATTGGACCGGATTTTTACGGATATAGCGCAGCAGATGTTTTGTCATATGTTCTGAGGACAAGAAAAAATGGAAACCAGAGAATGACACACTACATATCCTTCCATGTATGAAGCCTGTCTGTTGCACAACAGGTTTGCATGATATTGAATAAAAATATGTTTTTCATTTGTAGTTTTGCATTTCATTTAGTTTTATAAAAGTGGAGATGTTCCCGGTCACATATTAGTCATTATTGATCTATTGCACTTCAGAAAATGATCACTAGAATCTGATTGGCTGTTTTAGCAAAAACGTTTAATATTCCTTTGTAGAAGTGATAGTAGATCTATAAGGAGCTAGAATAAAAAGATATCTAATACTTACCCGCCCCACTCTATTCTTGCTCCCTTGGGCTATTAATAGGCTCACGTCACATTCCTCTGTGACCTTGGCTTGCATTAAAAATTCCAGGTTAATGCTGTCTTTGGGGCAGATTTACTAAGCTGCTGGCTTGGAAAAGTGGAGATGTTGCCCATAGCAACCAGTCAGATTCTAGCTCTCGTTTTCCTATTACATACTAGAGAATGTCAGCTAGAATCTGATTGGTTGCTATGAGCAACATCTCCACTTTTCCAAACCCACAGCTTAGTAAATATGGCTCTTAGTCTCCCCTTGCGATGGCTATATTCACCACTTCTGTTTTATGGCTTTTATTTTCCATAGGAACATTTTTTTTGTGAAGCAACACGGTAACTTAAATCTTGTTTTTCAATATTCCAATTCAAACTATAATTTTCTACATTCTGCTCGATAGATTATAGCTTGGATTCTATTGGTTCCGGTGTATAACACCTCCCCCTTTTTCTTTCGAGAATATTACTTTACGTTTTAGTAATGCTATACAACACCTACAGCTATTATATTTTTGCTGGCAATGTAACAAAATCATTTTTTAATGATACACACAATAATAATAAAAAAATATATATATAAAAATGCAATATAATTGTAGTCTAATTCCTAAGCCAAAATCTATAAAATGTATTAAATTCGATGTTCAATGATATATATCCGTATGAAGAATGAACACAATGTATCGCAGTAAGTAGAACAAATAGAGATTTTCAAAGTCAGGGTTTTCATGAAGAGCTAGCCATAAATGAGGAAAAGTTATTATTCTACAGGTATTGGAACGTAATGGCTGATGGATGGAAAAGTGATTGATCAAGTTATGGTGTACTAGTAAATAAGCCAAACACGTGGAAGCCTTAATGATGGATCTTAATAGCTGTCAATAACTGTCGGCAAATATAAACGTGATAGCTGATGAATGAAAGAATAGTTAGTAATTAGTAAGTTGTAGTTAGCTGAAGAAAAAGTCTGATATGTAAGGACCTTGCAGTAGGTCTTGATAACTGAATACGTGGTAACTGGTGAATGGGTAGATGTAATATACAGCCGTAGTATGTTAGTAAACAGATATACATGTGGAGGCTCAAACAATAAGTCTCAATAAGAGATGATGGTCTCCGCACTGTCTTTTACCCTAAGAAGGACTGGTCTTGTTGATAACGTAAGCAGGGAGATGGTTCAGATTGGAGCTTTTAGTGTAGACAAATAAGCAGGGAGGCAATGGAACAATAGTTTGAATAATGGAGCTTCCACACAGTGCAGTGCTATTCAATGTAGGACACATGTGGTCAGGTCGGTAGGTTGAAATGTGCTGGCACGCAAATGGCTCCAGCCCTGGTAATAAATGTTGGTTCTACCAATTCAGCTGTCAGTAACATCCAGATCCACCAGAAATAGTTGAAATCAATGTCAATCTCTTTAAGGTGAATAGTAGTTTCAATAGAAATGGCAAAGGAAATGAATAGTCCGAAATGGAAATGGATATAACATAGCATGAGTTACAAAAACATCCTTACGCGTTTCATTACTAGCTGTGATTTCTTCAGAGGGAAAGTGTATGTCTGAGAAATGGGCAGCTTCTTTTATAAGCGCTCTCTTCTAATCAGAGACACCTGAAGCAATTAAATAGGCTGCACTTTTGTAACATATAACTTCTTTAAACTTCATGATATCAAGGAGTCATAAATATCCAACATTAAAACATATTAACAATGTAGATGTACTTATCTAGTTCTCTACTAGTGGTACTAGTACAATTGGTGGTACTCTAATCACTGTCTAGTGGTACTTGGGACAACTGGTACTTTAACCAGGTGCGATACCAGATGGCAGAAGTCATATTTAATAAAGTATCTAGAGGCCTAAATGGATTATGTAGAAAATGTACTTAAAAACCACTGTAAAATATGTAAGGAAAAGAAAAAAATATATATATTTATATGTCAACATGATCTGTAAAGCGGTACTTGACCTGATTCCATAATGGGTAATTGGTACTCCCAGAAAAAAGGTTGAGAACCGCTGCTCTAGCCCCTTGTATTTGATAGTAAAAGAAAAATAAACCAATTTGTATATCATTATCTGTTACATCTTGTGTATTCTTTCATAAGTTTTATAAAATAGGCAGTAATGTATATATCCTGAAAAATTTATTAAATAAATGTATTTATTTCATTTTGGGCTTTTTAGGACCTCACTTTGCAGCTGTAAACAGCAATAATGAAATAATTGTGACAGACTTCCATAACCATTCAGTGAAGGTAAGTTATATTACATATTTACAAATACATCTATCGAAATTTGACCGTTTTATATGTTTGTGTTATTATAGTAGATTGTGGTAGTGGTTACCCAGTATGGAACATCAGTAGCTGCGTAAAACATATTTGACATACTAAAATACTCATATGAAAAAAAGCAGCTTATGTGAAAAAACGTAGCTGGCTCAAATTTGAAATGACTTAAATATGAATATAATCAATGATCATATGGCAGTAAAGAGTATCTTTGATTAGAAATATGATGGAATATATGCATTTTTATTACTTCTTGCTTATATCCAGACTCACCGTAGTGTTATAGTAAATGGTGACTAATTACCTCTAGTGTAGCTGTCAGTTTCACGTGTGTTGCATACATTTGTTGCGTAATTTTTTCTTTCTGTCTAAAAACTGAGAAAATAAGATAACAGGATTGTCTATAATTGGGAAAACGATGATATTCCATTAAGCAATGAGTTGATGGCTTTGATTCACGCTTAAGTACTGAATTTTTTTGCATGGTTTTACAATCCGTTACACTGCATATGCCCAGAACCCAAATATACGCAAGGAAACCATGGCTGACGTTAGACCTAGAAATGAGCACGGAATGAGTTCCACATGCATGGCTAGAGGAGCAAGACTCCTAATGCAACACAGGCTACTAATGTACAGTATCAGCGTTCCAACAGAGTTAGGACTGATTCACAAGTAGGGGTGCCTTGCATAAACTAACATATGCAGGAGAACAGTTAAGGTAGCCCCTGACCACTCGTAAGTTGAAGAACTGTGTTATTAGCTGTGAGGTCATGCATCTTCTCTTACTTAGTTCAGGCCACATCTGCTGCATGTTTATAATCAATGGATGTGTTTTTAAATGAAACCAATAAAGGCTTCTTTGGTTAATCCTATACTGATTTTACATTTTGTGTATTTGGTTATAGTTTTTCAAGTTTTGTACAATTTTCTTTTCTTTATATTTTGTGAATAAATACCATTACATTTAATTATGTTTAACTGTATTGGTTGTTTGTGTTTATATTTTTTTAAATATTTTTTAAATATTTTATGAAAGTCTCTATTTGTAGTGGATCATTGTATTTCTAACTTCATGCAGTATGTGTTTATGTATTGTTAAGTATGTCATAATTATTCCTTTTTCAAGTTATATTTTTAATGGTTACTTTTCTTTACATCTGTCAACGATAGTACGTCCTGTTTTTAGAATAAAAAATATCTCTACTTTTCCAAATCCTAATCGGTGCGTTTAGCAATTTTAAGCACCTAAACGCATGACCGATTCGCAGCTTATAAAGTCCGCACATGCCTAATTATACGCAGGAAAGACTTGCGTCTTTACATAGCACTTCCAACATGGAGTGGTTAACCGGGTTCTATATTTTCTATGAATCGGTATTGCTGATTTTTTGTGTGTGTATATTTAGGTGTATATTAGCAATTTAACTCTTAGCTGTGGATCAGGTCAGATATCCACATCTAACTGCAAAGTAACCTATGGCATAGACTATTTGAGTGCAGTGAGCCCACTATGTGACTTCATAGTTATTCTTTATAATACTAAGTGGGACCACTACTCTGGTCAGAATGGCATGTTCAGTGAAGGACTCATCTGACAAACGCTGGGTTATATTGTATATTTACATGCACTTATTTGTTAAATTGCAGGTTTTTAACCAAGATGGAGAATTCATTCTGAAGTTTGGTTCAAATGGCGAAGGCAATGGCCAGTTTAATGCCCCAACTGGAGTTGCTGTGGATTCCAATGGAAACATAATTGTAGCTGACTGGGGAAATAGCAGAATACAAGTAAGCACTTATCAAAAAGGAATCATTTTTTGTGCTTTCCATAGAAATGTTAAACATAAACATTAGTCATTAATGTCATGTCTGCAACAGAGAGGAAAATACTTATAAAGTCCGCACGTGCCTAATTATACCTAGGAAAGACTTGCGTCTTTACATAGCACTCCCAACATGGAGTGGTTAACCGGGTTCTATATTTTCTATGAATCGGTATTGCAGATTTTTTGTGTGTGTATATTTAGGTGTATATTAGCAATTTAACTCTCAGCTGTGGATCAGGTCAGATATCCACATCTAACTGCGAAGTAACCTATGGCATAGACTATTTGAGTGCAGTGAGCCCACTCTGTGACTTCATAGTTATTCTTTATAATACTAAGTGGGACCACTACTCTGGTCAGGATGGCATGTACAGTGAAGGACTCATCTGAGAAACGCTGGGTTATATTGTATATTTACATGCACTTATTTGTTAAATTGCAGGTTTTTAACCAAGATGGAGAATTCATTCTGAAGTTTGGTTCAAATGGCGAAGGCAATGGCCAGTTTAATGCCCCAACTGGAGTTGCTGTGGATTCCAATGGAAACATAATTGTAGCTGACTGGGGAAATAGCAGAATACAAGTAAGCACTTATCAAAAAGGAATCATTTTTTGTGCTTTCCATAGAAATGTTAAACATAAACATTAGTCATTAATGTCATGTCTGCAACAGAGAGGAAAATACAGATAATAATAATATATAATAAACTATGTTTATTTTAAGCTTTACTACGCAATAGATTCAGAGTATTCCAGTATATTCAGAAGAGCTCTTGATTTAAGCCCACACTGTATTTTTTACACTTGGTAGTTATGCCATTAATAACCAGATGACTTTTTACTCTGTCCATACCTTATAAGCACACCCAACATAGGAACGCCAGCAGAGCCATGCTAACTGTACTTAACAGTACCTCTTGCATAATCTGGTTCTTGGGCAGTATCTTTTTGCCTTGTTTGTAATTTTGTTTTGTATGTTTCTTATATATTTTTTTCCATCCCTTTTAGGTGTTTGATGGCAGTGGATCATTTTTGTCTTATATAAATACTTCTGCTGACCCACTTTATGGTCCACAGGGCCTGGCTCTGACATCAGATGGTCATGTTGTTGTAGCAGACTCTGGAAATCATTGTTTTAAAGTTTACCGGTATTTACAGTAACTGGGTGGCCACCATGCTGTGGTTTGCAATTTACCGCACTGGCTATGAACTAAGTAAGACCTTCATGCAAGTTGAATGGAAATATCCCAATCTTCATCGGAAGTTATGTCCAAATGACTTTCTCTTATTTAAACCCCACGCGATCATGTTTGTTTCAGCGATGGCTCATATCTGTGTCAGATGTTTCATCGCTACTCATTGGAAAAGGAATTTTCCAGTGTGACATAGGACGCCATTATTGTGTTGCCGGAAACTCTTAACCAAGACGTTAACAAACACTCCTCTTGCGCACTTAGGTCTTAGACCTCTTAGAGCACTAACTTAAGTATAGGACGCTCCTCATTTGAGCTTCCACATTGTATATTCAATGTATTGCCATACATTTTTTCCAGCACTGAAATCTGGATGTCCTCTAGACCAGTGTATCCTGGTAGGTATTGTATTTAAATAGGAAAAAAAAACACATTGGTTTGACCATTAATGTAACATAGTAGATGTACACGTGTGCAGAGTTAAACCTTACAAACCATTGTCACATTTGTAATACTGACTGAAGATTTCTGTACACAGCCGTTTCTTGTCAATGTGCACTTCTATTTAACTTGTGGTATACTGATAAAGCATCATGAATTATATGTGGTTTCATTTCATGCATTTTTTACACTTTTTTTAATACAAAATATTAAAAAAAAAATATAAAATTTTCAATCTTTACGGCTTGATGGCTCACATGATGAATTCAAGGCAATTATCAATAGTTAGACCGTACTAAAAGATAATTGTGGATAAAAACATGCTGAACCTATAGGCAAGTTAAATGTTGTCTTACCAATTAGAATTCCCTACATAGAATCATTGTGATCTCTCATTCCCAGAAGTGAAAGCAGAACGGTAAAATGAGGCCTTGTAAGGGAGTAATAGCCATAAGGATTTCCCTTTTGGGCTTCTGTTACAATTATTGTAACAAAATTCTAGGTAATGATTGTATTTGTAAAGATTACATTTTTTTTAATATCTAATACCATTTGGTAGCAAAATGATTTCAAATAGTTTTGTTGTAATTTTGCCTTGATGCAGAATAATTGTAAATGAAGTGCTTTAATATTGGCCACATTTTGTGGATAATATTCCACTGGATAAAAGAAATAACTGGTACTCAACATTTTCATATAAAAATGTAAAAAATTCAACTTCATTTACCATTGGGTAACGTGATGGGTTTGTAATGGTCCTAAAGCATCCAGTACTTTTCTACTAGCCAATAATTCTGCTTATTATATTTCTGCAGACTGTAAAAATTAACAATGCTTCGTTTGCAGGATGACAGAAGAGTAAAACAATAATGGAGCAAACAGACATATAGGAATCTGACAAATGAGGCATCAATGTTAAATGCAGTTTTATATTTCATACAAAGTCCCTTTTGTCAAGTCAAAACAAAGATTCATTTAGGTAGCATTAAGGCAACCAACTAAACATTTGGCTTTGGAATTATGTCTACTGAGCTGTTGTACTCCAACTGTTATAATTAACTGTGATTAATGCCTTTGTTGTGCAAATTTCTACCATAAATGTGTTTATTTTTAGAATTGCATTTGATATGGTAGATAAGAAATGTCTTCAGCAGTCCTGGATCTGGTGGGTCTCACAATATTTTAAGTGATCCCAAAGAGGATCTCTCACCTCTATAGTTGGGACCAACTTTGCTATAGCTGAATGATAGGAATAAAAACATGTAAGAGGCTCTTCATTTTATCCCACCTAATTTAATCCTTTGGGCCAGATTGACTAAGCTGGGGGAAAGTAAAAGTGGAGATGTTGCCCATAGCGACCAATCAGATTCTAGCTGTCATCTAGTATGTAATAGGAAAGTATGAGCTCAAATCTGATTGATTGCTATGGGCAACATCTTCAATTTTTCTTTCCTGCAGCTTAGTAAGTCTGGACCTTTTGAGTGGAATCATTTTAATACATATTGTCTAATATGCAAATAACAGCTTTTATTCTTAAGTACATGCTCTACAAGTATGTGTCAGAGAACTAAACTAGTAAAAGACCTAAGTATATTTTAAAAGCTTCCTTGTTTCACGGGTTTATCTTGGTTTACTTTTGTAAAAAAGAATTGTATGGCAACAGTATTGCAACCTAAACCATTTTTAAACCATTTTATGCCCAGATGATATCATAGCACCAGTGTGGGGCAAGTTATGGTTATCCATTATTTTCTGGGATAGGAACTATATAAGTCTAGTCAAAGATTTACATAATCACTATTATTATTGTTTATAAGGAGCCACACGTAACATTTGACAAAAATGAGAAACAAGGTAAGACAGGGTAACGCTAAAATTCGAAGAATGAGGACAAAATCCAATGTTGCTAGACAGACCAAGATAAAGACAGAAATGATGTAGGTGAAGGAGGAGGAAATAGGAAGGAGAATGAGAGATAGGTGTCTGAAAAGATGGGGGGAAGATTAAGGATAGGGCAAGAGTGAGGCTGAAGGGAGGGCAGGGGAGAGGTTAGTGGAGGAGGGGTATGTTTGCAAGAAGTTTTGAGTGACCGCAGTATACACAGACTTTTATAGTGTCGCAGGGTTTTTTTTATGATGATTTCATAATTAAAATCCTAAAAGCAATTAACCTGATTCAGACTTATCAAGGAGCTTGAAATTAAGAGAGGAAAGTTCCAACCATGTTGATTTCAGGGGGAGTCAAGTTAATTGTATACTTTGCATGCAGGGATATAGCTTTGAATTGCTTACTGCACTTTGCAAGAAGTTTTGAGTGACCGCAGTATACACAGACTTTTATAGTGTTGCAGGGTTTTTTTTAATGATGATTTCATAATTAAAATCCTAAAAGCAATGAACCTGATTCAGACTAAACAAGGAGCTTGAAATTAAGAGAAGAAAGTTACAACCATGTTGATTTCAGGGGGAGTCAAGTTAATTGTATTCTTTGCATGCAGGGATATAGCTTTGAATTGCACACAGATACTGACCAGCTTTACTATTACACTGTTATTTAGACTTGGGATAAGAAACATCACCTCTCATCTCTAATACTGTTTGCAGCAAATGAAATATGACTCCCTTGCACATTCCTCTCTTAGGACCATATTCACAGATCCGGGTGTGTTAAGTGCGAACACACCCGTCCTTCCCCTATCCCGCCACCCGTTATCTTTATAATATGCAAGCTTTAATAGACCCCACATACCTTATGTCACTTACAAGTGCTATAGGGCTACCTTAACTATCCATGCAATGTCCGCACGGACATTGCCTCCCCGGCTAATCTAAATACTTCCTATTTCTACCTAATCCCTCCCCGTGGTGGCATCATGCTGCCTCTTTCTACTTAAAATACTCTGTGCGGTCTTTACCGAACTGGAACATAGATTGCATAAGGACCTACTACACATGCGTAGTAGGTGCTTTATTAAGGATACGCACCCAAGAAACGTCTGCTTCTTAGGTGTGAATGTGGGCCTTAATTTCATTCTCTGAATTGGGTCCAATGAGTAGTACTTAAAAGCAGAATAATCCCGGATGTAAGGACAGTCGGTCAAAAGCTTTATGGTCACCAGCTCCTTTGCTTGTTCATATCTCTCAGCAGGTAATAGGGTTTTCCCCTGGAAGCCAAGCTTATCCAGTGAATGGATAAAAACAGTTTGGTATGGTTACCTTAGCCAGCCACCAGTGACAATGTTGAGAATCTTTATCTGGTAAACCAACTGGGCCAGGTCACATATAAGCTTTAGACAAGGAACAACTTTTTCTGTCTGGGCTCCTGTTTAATGTTATGGCCAGGGATGAATAGTGTGGCAGAAGTTCTCTAGATTGCATCTTCTGCTTCATGATAGGTTTCAGTCATTCCACTCTGACTCTAGAGCCATGAAGCAGGTGCGTTCCTTCTCATAGGTTTTCCTATCCTCTATGGCAGCAGCACTGTGTGAGCTGCACTTGAGTACTGCAACATTTTTGGTACCAAACGTAGGGCTGATATTGTCCACATTATTGATCTGGGAACGCATAGTATTGGTTAGTGTGTCTTTTATCCAGTAGGGAGATCATAGTTCTCAGTGCTTCTGATGACCACACTCTTGTTGCCAAACTATAGTTCATAGCCATGGATTGCGCTCACATAAAATGTGAATGGCTGGGAAGTCTGGATACAGCAGAATGCACTTAGCACACTCTCATTGTACAATCCCATTACTTGTGCACCCTTGGCAAACCCATGGAAACACTTTTTTCTTTACAAATTAATATAAGTCTTTATTCAGGCCAAAGTTGAACTGTATGAGTTAAAGCAACCTAGAAAAGGTCAGCTTATCGATAAACCCTTTTAAACTTGCTAAATAATTTTTTCCAAGTGCAATTAATTTTTACCATTTTAAATAGGCTGTTTTTTATTCACCAGTTGTGTGGTAATCTCATACCCTCTGTAAATGTTGTCATATTTTATGAATATATTTTTAATACATTTGTCTGCTTTTATGATCTTGATGTATAGTTGATCGGTCAGTCATTCATTCATACACTGTAGATGAAAAATGTTATTTATTTAATTGTTGATCTATTTCATTACATTTGTGGTATTTAATTTTTCATTCACATTTATTTTAGAAGGTGTCTTAATAAAAATAACTGGAGTATGTGTTAGTTTATAATCAGTTATTAAAATATGAAGTTATGGGAAGTGAAGTCCTGTCTTTGTCTATGTTCAAGGCCAAAGAATAAGAAATTACCCTAAAATAGTGTATTGCTATTTAATTTCACTTACAATAAATATAACTCGGTTAACATCTGCACTCCCTGTTTCACGCTTAGCCTACCTTTTTCAGCATATTGCATAAAAAAATATCACTTCAGTGGATGGGTCGGTTTACACACAGCATGTGTTCTCGTGTAACATGAGCACAGACAATGTGATGATAAATTCCAGTAACAGATCATGCTATGGAAATAGCAATGACAAGAAACAAATGTAAAACATGACTTCATTTGAGGATTAGCTGATGTCTTTTTTAGAAAAAAAAAAGAAAGATACAAAATACTATAGAATAGAAAAGTTACATCATGCAATACATATTGCCCTTTGTATTATCCATTATTATCCAGATGATGACATGAGACTGGTATTTTTAGTGACATCAGTAGATAGATAACTTATTACAAAAAACGTACCATTTACTATGCTAAGCAACAAAACACCTATCAAAAAATATTTATCCTATATCCTTTGATGTAAATGTTTGATGAAAGGATGATTATAATTAAATTAGATATAAGGAAGTTGTACTTAAAAGGACAGTGCATTGCATAATATTTTTGGTATATAATAAAAAAATAAATAAATAAACACACAACAATAAAATGTCATCTTTACACTAAAACAACTGAAATGAGAAAGTAGCGCATGTTAAGCACACAAGACTATTTTCCTTGTATTATGAAATACAATGGTACACAATACAAAATGGGTACAGAAATGCTAGTGGTCTCATAGCACAGCTTAACTGTCTGTGCACAAGAAGCACGAGACATCATCTTACAAAGCACACTGAGCATTGAGAACAAAACATGAATCCAACAATCCTCCATTATCTTCTAAAATCCATATCCTTTGATGTCAATGTTTGATGAAAGGATGATTATAATTAAATTAGATATAAGGAAGTTGTACTTAAAGGGACAGTGCATTGCATAATATTTTTGGTATATAATAAAAAATAAATAAATACACAACAATAAAATGTAATCTTGACACTAAAACAACTGAAATGAGAAAGTAGCGCATGTTAAGCACACAAGACTATTCTCCTTGTATTATGAAATACAAAAGTACACAATACAAAATGGGTACAGAAATGCTAGTGGTCTCATAGCACAGCTTAACTGTCTGTGCACAAGAAGCACGAGACATCATCTTACAAAGCACACTGAGCATTGAGAACAAAACATGAATCCAACAATCCTCCATTATCTTCTAAAATCCATAGACCGGTAAACTACATAATGTTTTTAAAAGGGCAAATATTGCCAGGGTAGCCAGCAGCTTTTAAGGCTTCTAGACATATCCTTTTATTGGTGCAAATTGGCATATTGTATATAATATATAGTGCCAATTTAAATAATTTTTATATATTTAATGCAGCTTGGTGTGTACGTGAATCCATCCATTAGCTGTATGTACACCTGGCTTCTGTTATCTAGGTAACTGCAAGGCAATACATCAGGCTGATACCGTTTTCACATCACCACCCTGCAATAACCCGGGTTTTTTACAGGGTGAATTGCCATGTAAAAAAAAACAAAAAAAACCTGTCATAAGTCAAGCTTTTACACAAGAAATAAAAAAAAATTAAAAATCAATCCTAAAAAGTCCGGTGGACCAGAAAGGAGACGCACAACTACAATCATAGCAAGTGGAGTTTTAGTAGTACTTGTATGTTTCCTTTCTAATCCTCCTGCTTTTCCACATTTGATGGTGTCAATTAGTACTTGTGTGTCTTCTCTCTGGTCTGCAGGAACGCAGGCAGACCAGAAAGGAGACATACAAGTACTACGGGAGATTTGTTTACTCTTGCCAAAGCAATATGTTAAAAAGTCACGCAAGACCTTTCACACTGACACCTTTCCCATGTGGGACCTGGGAAAAGCCCTTCTTTTTTCCCTGGTTTGGTTACCAGGTCATTAGACCCTTACCCAGTTTGAGCCTAGACCTGGGTTTTAGGCCAAAAACTGTGATGATGTGAAAGGGGTTTAACTAAATAAATTTTCCAGAGAGATGCAAAATAGAGAGACTCTGTCCTATGCAGGGGAAATTAAATAGGCTCTATTTCCTATAGTAGACACAGATATTCTAATACTTCAGTTATTTCAGAAATCGTTTAATAGCATTTAATTTAGCTTTACTGTGGGATGATGAAACCAAATGATTAAACGGAAATACTAATTATAAACCCATATAAAAAGACAGATTGAGAACCTATATAATTGCAAGGTTTTCTTTGGATTCTGGGGGGATTTTTATTTAGTACAATTTTGACCATGTCTATTTTACTAGTCATACACATTACCCCCAAACCCCCCAAGAAATCCCTTCTTAATACTGCAATTTATCATTGCAATTTTTGGTAGGCAACTAGACAGTAGCTCCCCAGAAAGAAAAGCTAGCAGAGGTAAGGAGACTGTTACCACTTTACATGTGTTACACTGCATTTGTGAATGGGCAATATTGCCTAACTAGGAGCCTAGAGATGCCTTGAAACACAGAGTAGCACTAGGGCATAGATGATAAACAAAGTAATTTGTGTCAAATACACAATCATTTTCCAAAGGTATAATAGGGAAGTGCAGATGATACCAAACTGGTGTTTGCCAATAGTGGTTTCCAATTGCAACATGATAATACAAGTTTTGAAGACTTGTATGTTTTTGCAGTTCTGCTTACATTTCTTATGGCTTCATAAAATGAAACAATCCTGTATTAAACATAATAAAACTGTATCATTCCATGACACAAATGTTCAATCCACTGTTGGAATTCCTGTATATATTCACCATAACATGTCAATAAACAGCTGGATTGTACCCAATGACCTCCATTTAGCTTATTTGTGGAGTAATGTGTCTAAAGTGGGTTAAACGCCAACCATTCAAAAACGTAAAATTCTGAAAAGTATTAGTGTAATACTAAGTATCAAGCGTCAACAATAAACAACCATGCATATTACACCTTTTAAAGGAGTTATTACCAAATATGGGCCTCAGGGACATTTCAATGTGCAGGTTTTCCAGGTGTTGGATTATTTATATATTTTTGCTGTTGCACAGGAGTATCCATTACCAAATGATACATTTTAAAGATCCACAGTTGTTAGTTAATTCTATCACCTGTTATTATAGGATCCTAGAAAACACATGCACGGTTTAGGTCTCTGAGAAGCAGTGGAAGAACTGCCCGAAACAATGGAGTTGAATGCCTCTGGGCACAAGCCCTGAAGTTGGCACTTCACCATTGAATCCGGCAGTGTAGGGCTGCCACTGACCCTGCAACCGCTATTGTCCCTAGTATATAGAAACCGCATATTATTTACAAACCCGACAGCAGCTGCTATGGATCTGTGATGCAGGGAGTTCAGGGTTAGTCTCTCTCTCTGTAGCTTCCAGTTATTGCATCTGAAGCTACAGGGAGAGGGAACAATACACTTATCTCCTTGCATCCATTTGATGAGGTCAGTCTGAAGCCATTGCGCGCAAGGTAATTAGGGAGTCTTGTGTATATCTCCCAGTCAGCCTGCGTGTGATGGCCTTGAGCAGCAGCCTACCCGACAGGTAGAACAAAGATATAAAAAGAAAAGAAGAACAGGAAAGTAAGAAGAGGCAGCAGCAAAGAGAAAAGTGAAGTTGTATATGTATGTATTGCTAATTTCTTGGGGAGGAAAAAGTGATGGCCAGGTGGGCACGCTGGCGGATTGAGAATTGCCTCCAGGCAACTCTGATGAAGTTTCACCACTGCTGAGGAGGAAAAACTGTACAATATATACTATTACTTTTAATATGCTAATTCCCTTTCTCTCAACATTTCTTTTTTTATGTAGACATAAACCAGGAAACAGAGAAAAAAAGAAAATTAGTGTTCTGTGTAAGTCTGTAGTAGTCTATATTTAAAGGCACTGATCAATTATGATATTAAAGGAAGGGCTATATACCGAAAATTATGCTCCAGTAAATGTGAAAAGTTTTCCAGTATAATTTTTATAGTCTCAATAATTAACCCCACTATCACAGCTAATTTTTTTTTAAGAATTATAAAAGTACAATATCAATGTCCTCGTCATCCTAAAAATGCTGGTAGTGTCCTCTTCTAAGTTATAAAAAAAAAAAAGCCCAAAAGTTTGACACAAAATAAATTAAAAACTACTTCCCCGCTCTGATGGTGGTCCAGTCTTGTAAGATTTTAATCCGGAGGGTGGCCTTGGCAAAAAAAATAATCCCTAATAATCCCTATAGTGACAACGCAAACTATGTCCTGCACGCAGGACATCCCGGCACTAATGACAGTTCTACTGTCATTGGGGTATACTTATACCCTCTGCCAGCATGGGCAAAAACGATTTACATCGTGATATTTGGAAATATTCCCATGCTCCCAGATGTGTAAGCGTAAGGCTTATTAAGCAGCCACCAGACTGCAGTGGAAACAGTATTTAAATGAGAAAAGCGACCCTTTTCTAATTTGAATATCTTTCCACAGGTGCAGCCCGGTCGGATGCAAACAAAGTCGGATGGGTACTTTTGCACCCATCTTTCTGTGCGTGCTCCCAATCTGGCCATGCGCAGTGGACATTTTGGCTGAGCTTCCGTCTGAAAAAAAGACGGAACCACAGCTCTGAAAAATAGTTTATCAATAAACTATAAGATAGCCCCTGAGTGCATCAAAGAAAGATGGTTTTATCACCATAATAATAGTATTGTGCTACAGCATCAAACTTATTACCATATAATTTTGGATACCTTGGCTCAATCTCTGACACATAAAGTTAATTCATTTAGATTTAGTGAGCAAAAAATATTAACCCTCATTTTGGTTTCACTTATCAGTATTTTTCAGTATGCTACATCTTGCCTGCTTTCAGCATTATAATATAGATGATACTGAATTATTGTTTAGGATACTTTAGTATCTTTACAGCCAAATAGCAAACTACCTTTCAAAGTATTCTTACGGTTACTTATAATTTGGTTCTAATATATTTTATACTTCCCATTTCTTAATACCCAATCATGCTTTGGACAGTAACTTATAGCAAACACTTGAACTGCGTATTGTTTTGGCAGGAACAATAGTGGTTTTATAGTAGCCATAGCTGTCAATCCTCTTGTACTGGTTTCTACATACCCTGTATTATGTTGAAAAATTAAAAAGAAATATATATTATTAAGAGCCAGTTCCTGTTATATTTTTATTATTAAAACTTCAATACTACATGAATTCTGGCGTTTATAGAACAATTTGCCTTTTGTTTGCTTCAAATGTGCAATGTATTTTAATTCTAAGAGTGCTACATGATTAAACTACAAAGTGTTATAGTCTCAGCTAGTAGTGCCTGATATGCTATGCTATACTGTTTGTTGTATGACAATCAAAGTTTCAACCAATTCCTGACGGTGACGCTAGTAAATAGAGATATATTAAGACCTTTTCCGGTTAAAATTGCCCACCAAAAACATGGCCGCGCCTGCTATGATTCTGCGTAGTTGTTCCAAGCGGAAGTACGTATCTGAGATAAGTGGCAAAAAGGGAGAGATGAAGTTTCTATGTAGACCAATCACATTGTAGCATTCGTAATGGGCGGGGCGTAAACTTTCCCGCGAATCTATGTCAAAGAATAGCGACATCCCCGGACTGTTGCTTGTGTTGAAGCAGCTGTCGTGCTAATAGTGATGTGACTTTTCGTTGATAAAATAAAACAAAGGAAAACAGGCATGTTCATATGTTACATGTAATTAGTTTACACATCAACATAACAGAGTGGTCTCCCGTTGCACGTAGAGATTCCTGCAAGCATGGTGAGTGTTTTGCTAGTTGTATGGTGATGTAAGTCATTCTAGCCCCACACAAACAGCGTTGAAGACATATTGTTGTTTTTTTTTTCGTTTCTGCTATATGGCAAATATTTACATTTACTAGATAAAAGTAATTCCTCATTGATGGAAAGGCACTAACATGATGCAATGACATATGAGGTTGATCCAGAGCTTGAGAGCATACCTGCCAACTGTACCGATTCTAACAGGACAGTCCCTATTTTCGGGTGACTGTTCTGCTTGCCTTCCATTTTGTACCAATCAAAACAAACTAGTGCAAAATCAGTGCTCACAGCCTAGCACTGTTTATTTCAACATCTGATGGTAAACTGGTGTATGCCACATCCTCAGGTAACCAATACCAGACTTTAGGCTGGTTAAACAATTATAACCGAACATCATTCCAATCAGCCCCCATGTTTTGGTATAACCAGCCCTGTACAAAGGGTGTGGGACAATACCTTGCTAGCTATTGGTGACATATCCAGACAAACATTGACATGCCTCCTCAAAACCCATCTTTTACCTTATTTTATTACTTGCCCCTCATTCATATTAATGAAATGCCAAACTGCATATCTACGCAAACTGCATACCCATAGCATCCTGTTTAAAGCCCCATACACACTACAGTTTTTTAAAACAATAAACGTTCAAAACACCCTAAAAAGGAGTGTTTTGAATGACATTGTGCAAGTGTGTACACTGCTATGATCATTCCTGATCGTTGCAAAGTACACAATCGTTTGATCGCATCTTTTAAAAAGTGTAAACTATCAAGTCATTCAGTATGAAGGCTCAATCGGAAATCATTTGTAGTGCGTCTGCAGGCTGATTGGCAATAAAAATGTTCTATAATGTTGTCCATCGTTAAAAAACTGTAGTGTGTATGGGGCTTAAGGCTCTGACCAGAAAAGACTCTAAAACCAGTGGTGTAACAAGGGCTGTAGTGGCCAGATTTACTAAGCTGCGGGTTTGGAAAAGTGGGGATGTTGCTCATAGCAACCAATCAGATTCTAGCTCTCACTTTCCTATTACATATTAGAGAATGTCAGCTAGAATCTAATTGGCTGCTATGGGTAACATCTCCACTTTTCCAAACCCACAGCTTAGTAAATCATTTAAAGCGCACACACACCTACCTGACTACTTGCACGGCTGCAACGGTTGCTAAGTGGCACAGTCACATAAGTGGCCACACGGCCACTGAAACAGACATTCAGCAAGGGACACAGCTACATCACTTACCAGCTGATGGGACTGTGCAAGTTGTACATGCAGACTGCTATTTTTATCTACTTCTGCAGAGACAGCAATGCTCATGTTCTTCCAGCATTGAAACATCACTTGCTATTATGTCGAGGTGCTGCAAGGAGCTGAAAAAAGATCAAAAGTGTGAGCAACTTTCCATTAGATACTGCAGGCACTTTTATCTTAACCTACAGAGGAATGGTGATTCTTTTCTCCTTGCAACACTGAGAATCTCTGCTATTGACGGTCAGCTCTCTTCATTCAGCCCTTACCAATTTAATGACCTAGGAAAGATTTAGTTTGGTGTCACCTCACACACACTTATATTATAACATAACACTCACACAAAACACAACTTGTATCACACACACACACAACACAGTTTTATGCCTCACGCACACTTACTGTGTCAGCAGACCGAGTTAGACTTTGCAGGAAGTGGGGACGGTGCTTAGCAGCAGCAGAAGCCAGTAAGGGAGTTGCACAATTACATCATCTGCTCCCTGATTGGTTGATTACCAGGCACCAGGAAAAGGATTCTTGGAAAGTTCTATGCGGAGCTCCTTGCAGGATGGTATTGATGCTGCAAGTAGCAGCTATTGCTGACAACCATCTCTCCAGCAGGATACCGGCCTATCTGTCATTTGCCAGAACTACCAGAAGGCCATTCTGGCCCTTGATGTAACTACCGTGAACCTGTAGCAGCAGTCCACCCTGCTTGCACTGAATAGGTGGAATCTGAAGGCTGTGATTATTACAATTACACATTTTATGAATTTGATGAATTTCACTGCAGTTTATGATGTTAATAACCAAAGCACACGCTTTGGCAATTTTAAAAAAAAGATTAGATTAAAGTTATACCATCAGTTGCTGACAAGAAGTAAGTTTCTGTCCGGGTATAGCAGCAGAAAATAGACCAGCCCTACTTCTGAAAGACAGTGCAGCAAAATGCAGCCTTCCAACAATTAAGCTGCAATGAGTTTGCAAACTTTGTTGCTGAAGTGTGCACTTCTCAACATCTGGCTCTCAACATCTTCCGCTTCTCTAGCTAGAAGTGTCGGATCCAGACTTCCGATGCTCCTGTATTCCCTGCTGTATCCAGCCTTCTGTGCCTTGCATAACTTGCACAGATATATTATTTGTGGCACACGGATAGTACAGAGGGTACTTAACACGCCCTCTCTATACTATTCCCATTCTTTCTTCCTCCTATATAGTGCTTCCTGTCATTAGAAATGGTCCAGGGAAGGAATTCTGAATCCAGATCTGTTCTGGGAATGCGCATGCACATGCGTTCGATGAAAAAATGCTCCCTTTTCTTAAGTCTGAATCCGGGCCATTATCCTTAATATTAGAATTACAGCAGGTTAATCTCCACAAAAAAGCAAATAATACGAGACTGACTTGAAATAACATAGAGAAAACAGTTGTCAGGTGTAAATGTGAGATTAGCATCACTCAATCACATACACAGTTAACTTTTCTTAGGTCGTTAAATCATTTTGTTATTGTTATTCTGCTCATTTGAGATATCAAATATTTTTTGGGGTCCTGTGCCACAGTTAATTAAAATTACATAAAAACATTTCTTCTGTGGCTATGAAGTTACAGTAATATATAATTAACATTATGAATATATTTGCTAAACTTAACTTTACGTCAATGTATAGCAAGCTATAATTGTACATGCTTCATTTCCATTATCACTGGCAGATAAAGTCTTAACACATCATGGTTACAAACTCCACAAACTGATAAAAGAGATGTATAAAATGTATACTTTTTTTTCAGTCTAAAAAAAGAGGTCTTAGTGTCGAGGAGAAAAGAACGAAGATGATGGAGATATTCTTTGAAACTGTAAGTGTTTTGTGTTGTCGCTTTTAAACATGTATTTAGTTTCACAACAATGTATTTTAAAGCTCCCTTTCTAAACCTGCTAAGTACTAGATGGCCCATGGTATATGCAAAATAGGGAACCATTTTCCCTATCCTATTTTACAATTCACAAATAAAAGCAGAAGAGGTTATATTTACAGGACATCTTTTTTGAAAGGGACATCGGTTGCATTTGCCTCGCAGAGGAGTAGCAATCAATTCACATAAGAAAGAAGATGCTGCAACGAAAGGTGAGTATGAATGTAACGTCAACCCCTTACCTTAATGCTTACCGTAACCCTTATGGTCAGGCTGCGGGGAGTGGAGGGTAAGGGTAATGAAAGGGGACTAAGACTCCACTCCCCACAGCCTAAGATTCCCCACCCCGCAGCCTAACCCTAAAACTCCCCATAGAGTCCTACTTATCTGTCCGGTCTGAGTGGCGGGTCTGCAGTGGCATTTCTGAATGAATGGGTAAATATGCCAATCGTTATACTTGCCCATTCAAAAAAAAATTCTAAATTAGCTTTCAGTTGTCCCTATCTTGGGAAAAGCAGTCCTGCAAGGGGAAACTGCATCCCATTTAAAATACTCTATTTGTTCATTCAAACAGACACTGAGACACATAGAATGTAAAGTTGTACCTTATTATCCTATTAATATGTACAGAATAAGATCCTAAATATGTTTGACTTTGTCATATTAATCCCTTTATTGTTAACTCCTACTTTGCCATACTCCAATCCTTTTTCCAGTCCTGTACATTAAACCACCTCCTGGGACCTTTATATGCTCTTGTTTGCTAGTTAGTGAGCTCTTTGCTATTTATTGATCTTGGAGCCTGACACACCTAATACCCCTTTCATATCACCACCAAATACCTGAGTTTTTCGCCCAAAAACCCGTCTCTCTGCAAAAACCCAGGTATTTGGTGGTGATGTGAAAGGGGTACTTCAGGTCGACTTCAATGCGGGAAAATAGAAGGGTAGGACCCGGGAAAGGTTGGCAATGTGGATGGTCCAGGGCTGTTTAGCGTCAGATAGATAAAAAAAAAACATTTAGCAAGAATAGGGCATGCTGATGATTGTAGTTCCAAGGATGGCAGGGCATGCTGCCACTTGGAGAACCACAAGTGCCAGCATGCCCTGTCATCCTGTGCAAGAATAAACAAATTAATACCCCTCCTGGCCACTAAATATAACATAGATCCGGCCCCTAACATAAAAAAAAAAACTTAACATTTAATGCCCCACCTATAAAAAAAGGTTTACATTTAATACCACACACAATAAAGAAATAATGACATTGAATACCTCTATATACAATAAAATGTTTACATTTAATACCCCAAATAATAAAAAAATTATTTACCGCTAATGTTAGAATGCATAAAATAAATAAATAAAATAATGACTTAAAAATGATAAATAAAAAGAAGTACTTGCCATCTTAATTAGGGTCCGATCTTCCAAGCTTTTAATCCGTGGGGGAGGTTTTTGAAAGACAAAAAACCCTATGGCCTGCCGCAACTCAGGACATCCCGACGTTAATGACACCTCTGCTGTCATTGGGGTATATTTATACCATGGTGATCAAATAAAGTTTTAAAAGCTTGGTAGATCGGATCCTAATCAAGATGGTAAGTGCTTCTTTTTATTTATCATTTTTATGTCATTATATTTATTTATTTATTTTATGCATTATATCATTAGCGGTAAATATTTTTTTATTATTTGGGGTGTTAAATGTAAATATTTTATTGTATATAGGGGTATTCGATGTCATTATTTTTTATGGGGGGGCATTAAATGTTAAGTATTTAACGGCCCTATATTTTATTTAGCAGCTAGGGGGGGTATTAATTTGTTTTTTCTTGCACGGGATGACAGGTCATGCTGGTGCTGTGGTTCTGCAAGGACCAGCATGCCCTGCTGCACTAAAACCTGGGAAATTCATTGGTGATGTGAAAGGGTCAGACCCAGGAATTTCCCGGGTATTTGTGCGCTTAAAAGTGACTTTTTATTTTATTTTATCCGTCATCTCTTCCCGGAAAAACCCAAGTTCTTCAGAGTTGGGCATGTGAAAGCGGTATAACTTGTCCTTGCAGCTACTGCTTTAGCCAGGCATTTGTACGTTCTCATTTATGCGGATGAATCTGACACTATGCTTTGTTCTAATGAATTTGGTTGGACTTATTTGATAGCATTAATCCAGGTAATAAAAGCATGAGTTACTATAGTGAATCCATAGAGCTTATTGACATTGGGCAGGATCCAGGCCTATGTTCCCTTTACATTTCAACGAGTAGCGTACTTACGCTTTTGTAATTACTATGCACTCCCCTCGGTCTTACATATTTTTGCCGTTTTACACTTTCCAAACTCTACCTTAACTTTTCTAAGCGGCCGTAATGGCTGAACGTACTTACGCGCCTAAGCACACCCATACTGTACGATTTAAATGCCTAACCCCGCCTCCGAAGCGTAATTACGGGTTAAATGCCTCGCCTCCGAAGCGTAATTACGGGTGTTGTATGGCTGGCACGCCCCTTCATCTGTAGTTACGCTGTTGATCGTAGGCTCGGAAGTACATTCACAGTTTTGGGTTGTAACGTCTGCCGCGCGCATGCACAGGACATGCAGAGTTTTTCCAACATGCTGGTTGGTGCCAGTGGATTGCTAAATTGGATGGTTGCTTAACCATATGAAAACCTCCATGTTTCTAAGGAGAAGGATGTTCTCTGACCTGTGCTCTGTGTTAATACCAAATTTTATTTCCTTCTATGTTTCCTGGTGATAAGATATTTACACAGAGATTGTAGGGTTTTATTTAGCAATAGATGAGCTCTGTCCATGGGGGTTTTATAGTAACAGATGTCAGAATAGGGACATGGGAATTTTCCTTGTCCCTGCTCTACAATTATTCAGCCTTAAGAGCCTGTGAGTGTGTTGTGTCTGTCACATAATGAACATTGTTGATCTTCATGGGAGTATTCATGTTATCCCCCTATCAAATACCAAAACAGAAGGGAGACAAAAATAAAGGGATAATTGCTTGGAAAGTGTTTTACCTGCGGTGTTCAGCAAGATCTCTTATACAATGTTATACAAACTCTGTAAAAATTCTACGTAGACCATTGTCTGTCTTGATGTTAATGGACTTATTAAAAAATGAAAAAAGATATTTTCGGATAATTATGTGACTTTCTGTTTACCAGCTTCTAGCTCTTGAGAACATCTGTAAATAAAGCTTCTGTGTGGAGTCTACTGAACTAAACATGTAAAGATAGGAACAATATTATTTTGCTGTAGGAGATAAATAATAATTAGCAGATTGACCACACTGTGAACAATAGTAGAGTTGTAGTATAGTAATGACAATTGTTTTATACTAACAGAAAGATGTATTCCAACTAAAGGACTTGGAGAAAATTGCCCCAAAAGAGAAGGGAATTAGTAAGTATGCATGCAATTTTATAGTGTTTTAATCAGTTCTGTGTTTCAAAGTATTATTTTTTTTTTATACGTATAATAAAGTGAAATTTGCTTTCAGCTGAACAGGCTTATCAACTGCAAAGGTAATGGTAGCCTCAAACCTAAAGTTAAGTTTTCCACGTCCCCTGGATAGGGTGTGGGTCCACTGGGTACTGTGGTATTTATAACCTGCTACACTAGCCCTAAGTTTATACTGTTCCTTATTTATGTTCATGTACTAGAGCAGTTATTCCCAAACATGAATAGCTCAAGGCACCTTTAAGGTAGCTACACACTGTTTACGATTCCTCCATCCGTCCAGTTGGTCACACATTGCATAAGTGTGCATGCTAACACGACTGCTCTTTATATTTAGTCCTGGTCACATGGTCAGATTAAATGATTTTAAAACCTTCTTAAAAATCAGGAGACCGACCTCCAATTACCCAACCGATCTACAGTGGCTTTTTCTAATTCTTCTGATTCTGTGTGTGTCATGAATTGGATGTAGGATTGTGTGAACAGTCTGGTCTGGCGTTGGATCTGAAGAGGATTGAATATGTGTGTACCCTGCTTAAGTGTCAATTTTTTCAAGGCACCCCTAAACCAAAGAAACACTGAATAATCTAGTTTTTGGTTATGCCCAAACATCTTAATAACAGAAATCACAAAAAAAAGCGGGAAAACTACAAAAAAACCCTAATTTTTGTTAAAATAAGGTGGGAATGGACAAGATGCGCTTAGCTGCTGCAACTTACTCACAGCCCACCAGGTCTAACACATCTGAAAGAAATAGCTACAAAAGGAAAAGTAGTGGAAACCATTTCTTCCTGCTGCTAAGCCAAGTATTTCTTATTTTTTATTAGTTTTTGTTCAAATTTTGTTTACAAGAAACTCAATAAAAATTTTTGGAATAAAAAAAAAAATATATATGTATGTGTGTGTATGTA
>WWET01000629.1:563091-579980 GCA_011038615.1 Limnodynastes dumerilii
GCGCGGCGCATGGGCATGTGAGCTACGCCCGCCGTACTAGCGACGGCGGCCGTAGCTCAGGATCAGGCCCAAAGAGTCATCCACCGAAAAGTAAGTGTTTCACCTAACCTTAAGCTTCCCCTTTTTCCGCCTAATCATAACGCTCCACAGCCTAAACCTAACCTTTTACCTGCCACAGCCTAATCCTAATCTACCCACCGCAAGCTGCAGCTATTGGGAGCAGGAAAATAGTTTCCCCTTCCTAATAGCAATTTTCTATCTTTAGATGATATAGAACAATTATAAGATTGCCATTTAGCTGGTGGCTGTATCATGTTCAAAATATGGCAGCTTAGACCTCTGAGGAGTTTTAGTTTATTGTTTCTCTATCTATTTTCCATTTATCCACAATCATTTATACACAAACAAACTGGCAGAAGAAAGGGGCATTATACTGTGCAGGAAAAGGGCTGAGAAGCAGATATGGATAACAAAGGCTGTCTGTGCACTGTACAGGAGGTCAGGCTGTGACATTTCTTACCCCATGAGGTTGTAATGCCAAATTTCATTAGCAATTGGATTGTCACTAAATTTATTTAGTGACAATAATATTGTGCAGCTAATATTAGGCAATTACATTAGTCTCTTTGGGCCTGATCCAGAGCAACGCTCGCAAGCGAGCGTACGCTCATCGTAAGCGAATTTTCGGCTAAAAATTCGCAATGCGCATGCCCAGTATGACAGCTTCCGGTCGCCTGAGCGTCATGAGCGAATAGCGGGCGTATTGTTAGCGTATTTTTCGCTCGCTGGGCGTATTTTTTTTACGATGGTCGGCTGGGCGCCCGTTTTACTACAGGGAGGCGGGGATAGCCATTTAAATTGTACAGTATGGGCGTGCTAAGCCCGTACGCTCAGCGTATTTTGTGCGAAATTTCGTACGGCCGATGGTCGTACCCAGTGTAGGGTATAGGCGCCGTAAGCAGGTACTTTACTATGGGAGTGTTAGGGGCGTGCATGTTTATTCGCACGGTCGAACGTACGCATTCGCCCGCCGTGCGAATTTTCGTAGCTCTGGATCAGGCCCACTGTCTCTATACAGTTTACCTTGCCGGACATTTGTTTATTACCCATCCGTTTATAACCTGGACTCTGTTACCTTCAATAAATCTCTTAACTTTCATTTGGGCTTCCGTATTCATTGTACCAAGCTGCAGCTGCAGGGTAATTCATAGTATTGCAAGGTAAACTCATAACACATACATACCAATAAAATACACGTACAAACGAAGGAAATAATGAAACAATCCTAAGACTACTATAAGCGTCTATATGATGCTATACCACTTAATAAGGAGTGCCAGCAACAAATTCTAGAAGAAGCAAATCTCCCCCGCCTAACCCCTGCACAACAGGCTATATAAAATGACGACATTACGATGGCAGCATTAAACACAGCTGTAGCTACTCTGAAAATGAACAAGGCTCCAGGCCCAGACGGCTTCACATCTGACACCCCTGTTACTAGAAGTTTTTCATGGTGTACACAATTTGGGACATCCTTATCCATCTTCAATAAGGCATATACAATGTTAATATTAAAGCCCCAATAAGACTCATCACTGGTGGAATCGTATCGGCCCATCACCTTACTGAATATTGATTTAAAATTGTCAAAAATGTTTGCAACCTGTTTACAATCAATAATTCCTGATTTGTTAACGCCCCATCCAAAGGGCTGCGTGCATGGGAGGCACCCTGTGATCCATAGCTGCTGTAGTGACGTCATCTTCTATATCCAACTCTCAAAATATTCTATTGAGCTTAGACACCCAAAAAGCCTTTGTATGGTGGCATGGCCACACCTAGGGGGAGACATAGAGGCTTTGGGCCTGATCCAGACCTATGCTCATGAAACGCTCATGTGCGTAGCGTATTTACGCCATTGTACCTACGATGCACTCCCCTCGGCACTCCCCTTGGTCGTACTTAGTTTTGCCTTCTTACGCCCAGCAAACTCTACCCTAACTTTTCTGATCGTCACCGCGGGCGTCCGTAAGCTCAATGCGTAGTTACGACGCTTAGCACGCCCATACTGTACGATTTAAATGCCTCACCCCGCCCTCGGTGCGTATTTACGGATTTCATATACCAGACACGCCCCCTCGACCGTATTTACGAAGGTGTTAAGATCAAGAATTTTGTACGCTCAGAATTTCGGATGAAGTGAGCGTAATATCTGCCTCATGCATGCGCAGTAAATACAAATGGCCGTTTTTGCGCTTACGCCCGTCTTAAAAACGCACTTGAGCGTAGGTCTGGATCAGGCCCTTTGATGGTCCCTTCATAAACTTGATGAAATTCATGTATACCAATCCTATGACGCAAATTTTGTTAAATGGCACGCGAGGAGAGGGGATGGATTATGGAGAGGGGAACCAATCAGGGATGCCCTCTATCGCCATTGTTATTTAACCTCTCTATTGACCCCTTGCTGCGCATATTGGAAAAGTGGGATTCATTTAAGGGAATAAAAATGCACTCTGCTGAGAGTAAAATTTCGGCCTTTGCCAATGATGTTCTCCTTTATATAGCGACCCCCAAGGAGATTTTGAATGACCTTTTAGCCAAGATATGCGACTTTGTGGGATGGGCATACAAAGGCCTTAGTATGGTTGGCCAATTGACAAATAGGAATACCCAAAAACCGCTAACTTTCTATCAGGCAATTGAGGGATTTCAGTTTCTGAGTCACCATCCAGTGGCGTACCTGCAGGCACAACGTTACATGTCAACAGTTACAAGAGCTCTGCCTGATCGTGACTGGCATAATGACCTTGACTCTTTACTGATTAAACCACCTCCAGCTGCTAAGGCTATAACTATACATTATAGACACCTGGTCAGGGGTAAACAAATGGTTGCAATACTTTCCACATATTAGTTGTGAGACCTTACTTAAGGCACTCAACAAATCGCATTCAATAATGACTTCCACCCAATATAGAGATATGTCCCTTAACATTTTTCATAGGTGATACATGTTTCCGTACAGGTTACATCAGACAGGCATATCGGATACACATTCTTGTCCTAAGTGTGGTGCTAGTGAAGCTAACTTGTTTCACTGTCTATGGCAGTGTCCCTTACTAAGTAGATTTTGGTTGCAAGTCATTACACTGAACAAAATGTATTTAACTACCTACCTGTATCTGCTTAATGGGCTATATTTGGAAACCTCCCACCAAGGCAACGAATAACAATAGGTGGCAGGCGACTTGTACTATATGTATGTATGTATGTAAGTGCTGCAGCTAGAAAATCCATTCTACAACACTGGATAAAAGGTGAACCCCCATCTTAGAAACTATTTAAAGAAAAACTGTATTTCCTGTTTAGAATGGACTATCTGGAGACTATTCTAAGGAAAAAAGAGTTGAAAAATTCTTTGACTGTTGGGAATTGTATATTATATTGTATATACCTTGTCTTGTGAAATTAAGCAGAATATATACAACACATTAAGACATACAGTATGGTATGAGACTTGTAATTGATGCAAGACCCGCCTATTGATTTTTGATAGATGGAATTATGCTGTTCCTTATCTCGCTCTTATTTTCTTATCTCTTCGTTTGGAATATCCGGGTCACTCTCCTATATATACTATTGAGCAGACTTTGTACAACTGTGCGTAGAGACTTAATGTCACAAACCTAAAAAACTCACAAAATGATCTCTCTCTCTCTCAAATGATTGATTTTCAAATGTTATCTGTTACATCAGTATTCTTAATGTTCAGACAATTATTGATATTATTCTGATGATATGTAAGGAAATTGTAACTTTATCTGTGATGCAGTGTGAATAATAAAAAAAAAAAAAAGTGAGAGCTAGAGTCTGATTGGTTGCTATAGGCAACATTTCCACTTTTCCAAACCCGCATCATAGTAAATCTGGCCCCAAATGCTCAAAGGTGTTTCTTTTCCATATGGCAGTTATACAGTAAACAACATACAATGAAGGCCACTGTCTGTTTTCAAGACTCTACCAGTCTTTTAGCTACAATAAAAATAGAGTTTCTTTTGCTACCTTGGACTCGAACCTAAGATCCAGTCGCAGCTCAGAGTGTCACCAGGGATCCAATACTGTATCAACATATCCGTGCAAGTGCTTAGGAAACCACTTCCGATAACATTTCACACTAGTCTGACAGACAGTTGGTCCTATGAATACTAAAACCTTCCCCCTGGGTGCAATCTGACTGTGGGGAGACTTGGAAGTGTGAAAAGACAGAAAACTGGATTGAGTGGATTGCATTTCGTTCGTCTTGCTTGGATGTGAGTCTAGTGCCATCACAAAAACAGGTTTTTCCGATTTATAGAAAATGAAAAAAGCTACCTGAAGCTGTGCTTCTGAGACTATTTTCAATGCGCAAAATTTAAGCGCCAAAACGTGTAACAGATGTCCCCTTTACTCCTCAGCACCAATATTATGGGATACGCAAGTGAGCATTCCATGTATTTGAGTAATATCCATGTACAGTTTACTTTATTCTCAATTTTTCTCATATAATTGCAGTTCTTAGGGCAGTTTTCTTAAGTGGTTGGTCGTTTTTCTGGATCCAGGGTCCCTTGTTTCCTCCTACCACTTAAATCTTGTAGAGAATGTTTGTATTTAAGAGATCCTTGAGCAAAATATATTGGAGATTTGTCAAAATTCAAATAGACGAAGAGTAATGCCAAAGTACACACTGTGAAATGTGTGTAGCTAGATAGTGTTTTTGGATTTAGTGCAAATGGTCTTTTGGCCTTCTACCCGTCTAAATAAATGTAATGGAAGTAGCTGGATGTTTTCATTAACCTTTGCTACTATTCAGGTGGAAAGGATCTGAAGGAGATCCAGTTTGTTCTCTATAGAGATTTCTGAATTCATTGTATTCAGCCAGGGAACAAATTTGACTGAGTGTTTTGGGTATAGTATCTAGTTTAGTATTTTAACATCTGAGGCTGCCAACACAATGTTGAATTATTTTAAGAGTTGCTTTTTGCTAATAATCTTAGGGATTAAAGTGTGAGATTTTATAGATTTAGGATCACCACATCTTCATGACATATTCCTTTACTGAAGCACTCCCTTAAAACTTACCTCTTCATACAAGCTTACCATATTTTTTAACCTACTACTTAACATTTATCTACCCTATTCTCAATGACTTTGCTATCCAGTGCCCATCGATAAATGGATGCAGGGAGCTCGGTATTGAGTGCCTTCCCCTCCGGCTTCCAATTCACCAATTTGAAGATGCATAATGAGATATATACCCTAAGCTACCTGAATCAACAGCTACTGCGCATGCCCAACGGTGAGGGTCAGAAAAAAAACTTTTTTTTTAAAAAACACATCCTTGCCCCCTGTGAGGTACAGTATCTGGACCTGCCACTGGCCCCCGCCCTCTCCTCCTGCCCGCACTGAAGAAGTTCTTGCCACATCCTAGATGGAGGCCGTGGTCCTTTCTTCCCGCCGCCATCTTGAATGTGGCAGGAACTGAAGACATGATGGGGATACTGGGGGAGAGAAATGAATAGGCAATATTTCTCCTGTCTTAGACGGGTTTTAGACTAGTAAAAAATTAAAATGTATTAAAGTTTATAGTTTTTCAAATCAGTGGAAAAAGAAACCGTATGGAATACCTCTCTGAACACTTATATACACTGTAAAGACTGTTCTGTGTGAATTAGATATAATGGGCCTGATCCAGACGTGTTTAGCCGATCTGCGCATGCGCCGGGCAGATGTTGTCCGGCGTAATTATGGATTTTCCTTAGTGAGGATAGGGCATCCGTAACTGCAGCATGGTTATGGTTGAGGAGGCCTTCCTCAGCGCAACATCGTAGGTCTGGATCAGGCCCAATGTCAGCTGATTGTTTTACATGCTTTTGCCTGCAGCCAGCTTTTCCTAGCCATTTTTGTATCTCTGTATAGTTCATGCACAGCAGCTGGTGCATAATATGTTGAACATTGCTGAGAAAGCAGACAAAGAACATGTGTTTTAGTGCACAGAATTCACAGGTGCACTACATGCTTCAATAGAGGAAACTAATTGTCTACCAGCTACATGTATTTGTTAAACCAACTTCCTGTTTCTTCATTATTACAGTGGTTGCATATGTTTAAAAACAGAAAATGTAACAGGAAGAGGAAATTGTATGACTGTAATAATAATTCATACATTCTAACCATAGCCTTTTCTCCCACTGTCCCTCAAACCAAAGATATTTGGTCAACACATTCACCATTTTACATCTGTCTATGTAAATTGAATTCACATCAGTTTCCTACCTATAGAAACGTAGGACTAGTCCAGACTTTTCAATCCTGCTGTGGTCGGAGCTCTGAGGGCAGTAGGGAACCAATGCCGGATCCCTGCTCTATCCAGTCTTTTGTGTGGGCCAGGGGAAGCCCCTAGCACACAAGGACTTACACTCTGTGAACTTCTGGGAAGTCTGGATACAGCAGAGGGTACCCAGCACGCCCTCACTGTACATTCTACACACACATATCCTCTCTCACTTAGTGCATGCACTCTCCACATTACCCCACAGCAACTGAATCCCTTCCAGTACAGAAGTCCTGTGGATCATAGAGCATCAAAATGTGCGCCCCTTTTCCTAAAGTCTGGATCAGGTTAATAAAGCCTATGTTTCCTGCTACTGATACTAGTGTTCATTTGTTCACAATTTGATGTGTTTTGTAAAAAATATCCATGCAATCACTAGCCGCACATTCCAATACAATGAGTATTCTGCTTAGCATTCACATGAGGCGGTGGGGGGCCCAGTAACCTGGTTGAATACTGTTTACCAACCCACACCCATGTTGCTATATCGTGAAAGATCATGAGATTACTATGCCTGAACATATATTTAAAGAAAGCAACTAGTAGCATAAATTTTGTTTTCGTGACCTTCAAATAATTAAGGAACAATAGAAAATATTCGAGATGTTTGGGTGTTTTTGTCGTTGTTTTTTCTGTGAAATAGAAATGTCTTTGAGCACCCTTTCTCTCTTCCCACACTGTTTATGGAGCTTTGGAACCAGTTAATGTAACAATTTACAAATATATTCACCTGGGGCATGAGCCCTGTAATATTACATTAACCTACTCAAGTTACTGTTCTGTTTCTTCAGTTAGTTTGTTACTGTGAGCACATACTGTAGTTCATACATAAACAATCCTAGAGTCTGTGGCTTGGCTCTAAACAGAATAGCATCAAGCTGAGTCTGTTCTAAACAAAGATAGTTGTTGCAGTGTTCATGTGCTATCAGTTGTATTGTTTCAGCTGTTCGTGTACATTTGGCTATTCGAGCAGTGACGGCAGATTGATGATATAGCAGGTATTTATATTTAGAGACTGCTTGTGGTTTTCATATTTCAATACATCATGACCTTAATATATTTATACCATTTATAACATGGAATGTATACCAGTACTAACTGTGGTCAGGCTTGTTTACACTTAAAATAATTATGAACCTATGAAGCCTTCAAGAACCACCAAGAAAGTACATCCATGGTACACTTCTGAAAGAGCATCACTCTTCTGTCTGCATTATAATTGCTAGGTTACAGCTAAATGCCTGCTTGTAATTGTAATCTGGTTACAGAAGTCATCCAACGTCAATTCAGTGCATCTTTTTTCTTTTTTCTTTAGGCATATATAGACAAATAAACGTAGCAGACCAATGCAAGCTAGTAGGCCGGTAACTAGACAGGAGATCTGTCTAGCCAGATCTAGGGTTGCCTGGTGTCATCGGGCTGGATCCAGACTTAGTTAAATGCTTGAACTTAGTTACTCCTGGGCTAAACCATGTTGATTTCAGGGGGAGTCAAGTTAATTGTATTCTTTGCATGCAGAGATATATCTTTGAATTGCTTACTGCACACAGATACTGACCTGCTTTACTATCACACTGTTATTTAGACTTGGGATAGGAAACATCATTTCTCTAATTTCATAACTCTAATACTGTTTGCAACAGATGAAATACGACTCCCCTGCAATCATCATGGTTTAGCCCAGGAGTAACTAAGTTTAAGCACTTAACTAGGTCTGGATCCAGCCCATCCTGACTAACGTTTGCTTTGTGAACAATAAAGCATCTTTTTTACCAGCAAAGGTCTGTGCCTCATTGGCTGTCTGGCAGACTCACAATGTCTGTCTTTCTATCTTCTATCTATTGCCACAAATTTCCCTTGCATATATTGCTGATATATTGAATGTAAAATGTTTCCTTCAGTTTTGTTTTTGTGATGAATGTATAACATTTGCAATTAGATGCATATTTAATTCTGACACAGCTTCACCCACATACGCCTTGGTCTGTGAACACTTCCTGTAGAGCTTTACTTAGAGAACCTAATCCTGCCTAAAGCAATGAACCCCCTACGCACCCAGCATTATACATGTTCTCTGTGTTCTTATTGTGTTCAAGAATAGTGTTCATTAACCCTCTCCTTTCATCTGAAATAATCCAGTTTAAATTGATGATATATCAAACTAGTTTGTCAATCTTCTTTTTAAGTTTGCAGCCTTATCAAACACACAGACATTATTGGATCACTGTTTTTACCTTTCAAGATTAACACATAGCAAGTTTTTACCAGAAATAGCAAGCATTAGAGGCCATACATTGATGATTTGAAGCTATTGATATCTATCTATCTATCTATCTATCTATCTATCTATCTATCTATCTATCTATCTATCTATATCTTCCTGACTATTTTGTGCCTGCAAGATAGCAGCTGTCATTGGTGTAAGAATTTGGAGGCTATTTAACCATAAGTGATTTATGTTTTGTATATCATTATTCAATAAAAATCAGTGGCGACTCACTCATTCTAAGCATGGAATACTGTTTTGACCTATGCATTCACATTTGATATTGTTACCTTAAAAAAAAAAAAATTGCACTTCATAATGTTGGACCATATCCAGAACTCTGTAACGGAGGTAAACATGCAATTTGCCATCCTAAATTCCACATGCAGGAATGTGGGCACTTCCGCTGGCATTCTTGTGTGCAGAATGGATTTCCATGCCTTGGACCCTACTTTAAGTATTTGTGTGGAATACTAGATCATACATAAGGACTAAACCAAGCCCTTGCTATACAATCTAAATACATATGCCCATCTACCATGCGCATCTTATACTCTTGGGGAGTGGGCCCGTTTCCCATGCAGAGACCCAATTCCGCAAGGAATTCTTCATTGGATTTATGTGTCTTGGTTCAGAATTCCTTGTCCTGCACATGTGCAGTATAATTTGTTAGGTGACGTAAATCGCCTAACGTTTTTAACTGAGGATCTGGGCCACTGTTTTAATCATGTGTTTAACAATATGTTTTGATCTTTTGATGTCTGTATGTTTTGTTATTTACAGCATCTACATTCCACAAAGTTTTCTCCATGTTTTCCTCCCGTGTTACGTATTGACACTGATATAATTTTATGTCCTCTCTCCTGCTGTTCATATATTACCACAGGGATTTGTGCAAGTAAATACAGAGACAACAGCTTGATGTGTTTTACTAATATACGTAACTTCTAGCATTCTTCCCAAGCCCTCTGCAGGGAAAACCTAGTACATGGTAGCAGTAGCATTCGTCATATATGAATTGTGCCTAAACTAAACCAGTTTTCAATGACTGTTTTCTTGATTGATTTGCCAACCTTGATTTTACATTCCTTCCTATTGAATCTGCTTAACTGTGTATGTGTTTGTTACAAATATTATAGCACTATAGTAGATCTGTCTATATATTAGATTTTGTACATGTAAGCATTCCTAACTTTTGAATTTGCTTAATAGTGTTTTATTAGGTTCATTGCAAGCATCAATAATAATTTCTAATAAAAACATTTATTTAGTCATTTATTTATAAGAAACCGATACCTTACTCCTTGAATATTTTTTTATTTGAGACGAAGATTTCAAGCACTGTGTTTTCCTACTTATGAATGGTATACCTTGGTTTAAATTGAATCCAGTGGTTAGCTATTGCCGGCTGCTAGCTAAAGGAGTTCTTTAAATGCCATATTGGAGGAGGAGCATTCTTAAATGGCAGTACCTATACATAAACACACTGCTGTGCATGAGCTCAGCTTCTGACAGAAGTGTCTGGTTGTAATCGCAAGAGGGCGTAACTTGGTAATGCAATGTACTGTATTGGCAGGCCGCCACTCTGCATTCTGATCCAGACTTCTGACCTGCTACCATTTTACATTTGTTGTAAAAAAATAGTTAAGGTTGGAAATAGCTCTGTTGTTGCAAGAGTAGTGGTTAGTGGAGCGAGTGCACACATTCGTTGATATTACAGTGTTACGATCGCAGAACCCACGCATCCATTACTCAGAGTCCTTAGTCCACATTTATCATTCATCTTTGGGAAATGTCATACAAATTATTAGACATTCTACTTGTGTTAAAACCTATCCTCTCAGAAAGCATTGATATATAGGATGTCATCTTGCAATCATTAGGGGATATGACAACATTCTTCAGAATTAAATATCTATTTACTATACTTACCTCACTTGCGCTGGTTCTGGTAGATGGATCCTGGCTGACTCCTGTGGTCACACTAAGCGTAACACTGATCGCTTTTATAGGATCTGGTCTTCTTGGATATTTTACATTTGTTGTAAAAAAAAAAAAAAAGTTAAGGTTGGAAATAGCTCTGTTGTTGCAAGAGTAGTAGTTAGTGGAGCGAGTGCACACATTCGTTGATATTACAGTGTTACAGTGATCGCAGAACCCACGCATCCATTACCCAGAGTCCTTAGTCCACATTTATCATTCATCTTTGGGAAATGTCATACAAGTTATTAGACATTCTACTTGTGTTAAAACCCATCCTCTCAGAAAGCATTGATATATAGGATGTCATCTTGCGATCATTAGGGGATATGACAACATTCTTCAGAATTAAATATCTATTTACTATACTTACATCACTTGCGCTGGTTCTGGTAGATGGATCCTGGCTGACTCCTGTGGTCACACTAAGCGTAACACTGTTACGCTTTTATAGGATCTGGTCTCCTTGAATCAACTCAATTTTTGCCATTTCTCAGCCCCCCATGCATGGTTTACCTAGTTTATTGTATAGAAAATAATGCCAAATTGGTATATACTGTAGTCTGATCTAGATTTTGCACCTTGTGAGGTGGAGAGATATATATTCTATTGCTCTGACATGGATTCACCTGGCACAGGCAGACACCCATTCATTAACTGTAACTCTTTCCTCCTGTCCTCCGAGCTCTGGTTCTGTCTTGTATATTGCTTATAATATGTACATTTATTCTGGTACTGTAACATTGGCGGCTTGACTCTGGATGCCTCTTTTGGGATAACTGGTGGGCAGGGCTGGAGGACGGAGAGTTTTGGTTGTTGTTGCTTTGTATTTTGGGGTTTGTTTTTCTTTTTTGGAGTTGTATATGTATGTACTTTTTGTTTTATTTTGTTCTTGTTCTTGATCTCATGTTCACTTTTGCTACAAAAACATTTCTTTCATAAAAACCAAGATTCTGTAACATTTAATAATATTTATGAATCACCAACACATTTATTAATAAGAATTACTTTATTCATACTGTCACAATGTAATATCAGCAGCAATATGCTCTTTTATCAAACTTATTTTATTTTTAGTTCACAGAAGCAAATCAGAAGAGAACACTTATGGAGCAAAGTGTGGCCAAAGCTAAAGTTGGACGTGAAAATACGGTACTTTGATGTCTGTAGTTAATCATAGGAATATTTGGAGAAAAAACATTATTATTTGAATGGACTCCTTCCTCTTAGTATAATTTATATGTTTAATTACTTTATCAGCAATGGGCCTGATCCAGACCTGTGCGTTTTCCCTGTCTTATAAGGTCTGTAAGTCCACATGGGAGAGGTTAGTGAACTCCCCTGTCACTCCCCACCTTTAAATTCTCTGCACGGATCTGCATCGAACACAGACCCATGCAGAAGTGCATGACCACCGCCGACCACCCTCCAATCTGCATGCCTATCTCCCTCCCCCCTCTTGAAGGGATTAGGCCCTCCCGCCATACGGAGTTCGGCGATCCCTAGTGTAACATCTGGCGCACGCTACCATAAAAAACACCCGACTTCCACAAAGCGCTTGCTGAAGTTGGGTGTCGTTAGTAATTTAGGATCAGGCCCAATGTTATCTTCCTAACACAAGAGGGTTTTAATTTAATTCAGTTTAAAAATATGCAGTTATATACTTTTCATATTTGTTTCTTTATCAATATCTGGACTAGTACAATTTACATTTATCTTATTAAGCTCTCGCATAATAGAGAGACAAGTTGATTGCCTTTTGAAGAGAGAATATTAGTGTAACGTCCATTCAGAATGAAATGATATATTAATATTATAAATTTTATGGTGAAGTAAAGGATTTCCTCTGACTTGGTAGCTGTTATAATGATGTCATTTTACTGGTTGTTTCTGTTCAGTTGCTTACTCTGCTTTAATGGTAGAATTATAGTGATTCCATTCAGTATTTCAACTTTCCATACAAACTAGCAGCGGTGCCTGTACTTGGCTCAGTAATCCCTGATCCAAGCAATGAAAAAATTACAAGCTGGGACTGGTCAATTTTATTAACCGAAATACTGAATATATTACAGCTTTCAAAGGAATTCTGCCTATGTGAATTGCTTTGGTTTAGTATAATATTCTGGAAAATGTTCTGGATAGTTTTCAGAGTACTTCAGTATGATAAGAATGTGTCAGTACATTGACAAAGTGCAAATTACTTTTAAAGTCATACAAAGTGCTGCTTTGCATTTCAGCATATACCACATGTGGCGTTGTTATTATTATTATATACAGGTTTTTATTTAGCGCTGTCAGATTATGTAGAAGAAGAATTTTAAAGTCTGACATAAGACAAGTCTCACCGTTCCTAAAAAAAAATCTGCAGGCACATACATTTTGGGTACAATTACAATTTACAATTACAATTTATACGGGTTTGCCTGTCTGCTTGTATCATATATTTGGCTATATATATCGGGGTATGTATTTAAATTTGTGTGTAAGTAGTAAAGACCTTTTCTATAAAGCTACGGCCTTACAAACTTGTGTTTTTCGAAAGGGCTGTTTTGTACCAGCCATTTTCAAAATGGCTCTGAAATAGATTGCTTCTGCTCCTCCGAGGACAAGCAATCGAACAGCTCTAGTACGAATCCGCAGCGGCGAGAGGTGAGTATTTATCCAACCCTTATTCTAATCCTCGCTCTCCCTTTCCATTACCTTAACCCTGACCAATTCTCTGCAGCTTGACCCCAAGACTCCCTTCCCTGCAGCCTTACGCTGTGACTCCCCTTCCTGCAGCGGTGGTCGTTTCGGTAATAGTGAAAGGGTAAGTGCTGCTGAAAAATTGATTCAGCATTCTTGCCCATTCATTAGTAAAACGTTCTAGCTAGTAATATTTGTGAAATACACACAGACGAAATTGATCTTTTGGCTGTCTGTATTTCAGGAAAATAATTTTCTTTGTGGAAAACACATCCCCTTACAAACATACTTAAGCCCTACATCACTTTAGCTGGTTTAGATATTGGGTCAATTTGGAGAACAGAGGTAATAAAAATATGAAGAAAACTGATGTTTTGTTTGTATTGTTGCGCTCTCATTCCTTTTTGGCATTTAGTGTATAGCAATTACTTTCCAATGGTCCCTCGTGTTGTGCAGCTTCTGTCTTCTCTGCCCATGTGCAGATTGACATTGAACAAAACACTGACTGCCAGACAGGTAAATATAATTAGCTAAGCAGTATGCTTGAGCCCTTGGACCACCCTGGGCACACACCATGGTTTTCACTGATATAGTGAAAACCCAACCATGGCTGCACAGCACAATAACAGTGTGTCCCACTCCTCTTTGCAGAGGTCCAATGCTTGACATGACCAGTAGCGTAACTACCATGGGTGCAGGTGTTACAGGGCCTGCATTAAAGGAGGCCTGAAGCAGCCGCCCATTCTGCACCCACTTTGGATATACCAGGAGAGATGATGCTGAGTTGTCTGTGACTGGCACTCAAAGGCTTTGAGTATTAAGCTCTGTTTATACATAACCAGCCACACAAACAAACCGGTAGAGGGCAGTGCTAAGCTGTCTATCCCATCCTTCACCCATACGTCTGCCAGACCTCTTGCTATGGTAACCAACTTTCTCTGCTTCCACAGCTGGACATGGCCCTTCTTGTGCTCCTGGATAACACACACCCAGCTCCTTGTGCCTATTATTTATCCACACAATAAATAAGACTAAACCTAAAAGTAGGGCTGTAGCAAGGGTAGTGCCGACAGTGTTGTCGCCTAGGGCACATGAGCACCATGGAGGCAAGAGACATGCAGACACATTGCCTGGCCTATCACCCAGGTGCATATATTTACGAAATGATCTACTATGCATGTGTATTAGGTGATTTACGCAATCTACATACCAGTTAGGTATGTAGATTGCCTAAAGGCCGCACAGAGTAGTTTAGTTTGAAAGAGGCCACGTAATGCCACCTTGGGGAGTCTTTAGGTAGAAGTGGGAGAGGGGAGGCAGGGAGAGGCATTGTCCGTGCGTGGTTTCTTTCTTAAGAAGGAAACTACGCACGGTAAGATAAGGTAGCCCAATGGCACTCTTATGTTCTATTAGGTATCTAAAAACGGGGGGCGGGTTAGGGGCAGGACAGGTGAGTTGGGTTCCGATCTGTCCGCACTTAACTCACTCTTAGGTATGAATACGTGCCAATGTGTCTGTGCTGTGCCACCCCCAAGTTTCAGCTGCTGTGAGTGGCGTGATATTGATGTGACCTTTCACCTCAGGTCAGCTCCCAGAAGTGTGGCAATTTCACAGACACCATTAGAACCTGAATAAAATAGACTAGCAATACACAGGGATTTGGTAGACAATTAGCAGGTATATTAAACTAAAACTTGCTACTCCCTTCTTGTTACACTTCTCTGGCTTATCTAGTAGAATGCTGCATAATTATTCATGTTTGATTATTAAATTGCAGCCAACACCCTGCCTGTGTGAAATGGAATATAGCTGCTAATGCCAGAGCTATAAGGCTGCAATTCTAAACTTCCATCTTCCCCTTATTTCTGTGCATTAAATCACATCTGACCCACTTTTGTGTTCTGCTCATGGGCACACACCCGTGTACCTAATCGGAATGCCTTCTATCCTATCCTATTCTGTTGTTGGCAGAACAGGGGGTCGGGTTGTGCTTGCAGGTGGACATGATTTGCTATTACATTGTACAGTATAGGTGAGTTGAAGATCCAAACACAAAGTAATTGGAAGTTAGCTTGCAGTCCTTGGTTTGAATTTATAGAACACTCTTGACTTATGTAACTAAGACTTGTGTATTGTATATGTTAATTATAGTTTGCTTGTGCTATATTTCCATTCCTTTGACATTATCTTACAGGAAGATCGATCTCAACTAGCAGAGGAACTTTCATTGTTAAGGCAGCAAAGGGAGCAACTAGTGGCCGATCTAGACAAATACAAAGAATGTGATCCTGATGTTGTAGAAGAAATTCGTAAGTCTTTATCTTGATTCCTCTTTTGTCATCAGGAGCAGTATAACCCTATATAGTGACGAAACACCCAGCATTAGTCCCACCTCATGACATCATTTAGAATAATTATAATTTAAATACAAAATCTAATTCTGATCATATAGGTTTATGCTTTTCTCATTGCTGTTATATGGTCTGCTTTATTGGAAGAGTTGTGTTATTTTACATGTATTATATTATACTGCTATACAGTGGAACCCTGACTTGCAAGCAAATTGACTAACGAGTGTTCCAAAATACGAGTTGGAACACTCCTTAGTTTTTGCTTTGACCTGCGAGGGTAACTCTGAGGTACGAGCGGGTCCAGCGGGACCCACTCCGCGCTCATCCCCCCACTCCATGCCTGTCAGCAGTGAAATGAACGCTGCAGTAAAAGAAATGTAAGGTGCTCTCATCACTCTGATGAGAGCACCTTACACAGCTTCACAGCAGCGTCCATTACTGTCATTTCTGCTCTGCCTGTTCTGTGTGACAGGCAGAGCAGTGCAGCAGCTCCTCCCCCCTGACGCTGGAGTGACCTGAGGTCACATCAACGTCAATCAAGCCCGCCGCGGAGGAGAGGAGACGGCAGAAGAGAAGACTACAAAAGTAAGTAAGTAAGCTGGGCTGACATGATGGGGGATGCTGGGCTGACATGATGGGGGATGCTGGGCTGACATGATGGGGGATGCTGGGCTGACATGATGGGGGATGCTGGGCTGACATGATGGGGGATGCTGGGCTGACATGATGGGGGATGCTGGGCTGACATGATGGGGGATGCTGGGCTGACATGATGGGGGATGCTGGGCTGACATGATGGGGGATGCTGGGCTGACATGATGGGGGATGCTGGGCTGACATGATGGGGGATGCTGGGCTGACATGATGGGGGATGCTGGGCTGACATGATGGGGGATGCTGGGCTGACATGATGGGGGATGCTGGGCTGACATGATGGGGGATGCTGGGCTGACATGATGGGGGATGCTGGGCTGACATGATGGGGGATGCTGGGCTGACATGATGGGGGATGCTGGGCTGACATGATGGGGGATGCTGGGCTGACATGATGGGGGATGCTGGGCTGACATGATGGGGGATGCTGGGCTGACATGATGGGGGATGCTGGGCTGACATGATGGGGGATGCTGGGCTGACATGATGGGGGATGCTGGGCTGACATGATGGGGGATTCTGGGCTGATATGATGTTGGATGCTGGGCTGATATGATGTGGGATGCTGGGCTGATAT
>WWET01000629.1:590342-607530 GCA_011038615.1 Limnodynastes dumerilii
CCCCCATACATCTCTATATACATACACACACTGTACACACACAAAATGGAGGTTGCTTATATCAATTTATAAGTTAATATAGAGCAAGTACTAGCAAGCTGGATTCACACAGATGCTAAAAAAAAAAGGCATCCCAGCACTTGTGCCCTTTTTGTATCTGTACATTTCTAGTATAGCAGCTGAGAGGTGGTGCTGTTTCAGGGTAGCTGTTTTGGAAACTTGGGGACCTCTGCGGTGGGTGATAAAAATACATGATATATAACCCAAAGTTTGGACAGTTTCAGTTAGGACCACCAAAACAGAAGCCTTATAAGTGGCTGGTGGCTTATCACATATTTGCAAATGTAAGTAACTAATCTCTCTGACTTTTATTTTAAAGATAGAATGACATTTTTTGTTCTGATCATGTCTAGTGTGAAAATGCACACGATACCTGCACTATTGGGCATGTCTAAAGATGACCATAAACTAGAGTGGTTATTGGTCCAGTCGTCCAATATTTTTTCCCCTAGTGATCCAAAACACTATGATGATATGAATGCTTTTTTATTACTATATTACTGCTATACTTATAATAGGTATTGAGTCAGAGAGATGGGGAAACTCTAGTCAGGAGATGGAGGTGCCACATTCTGACTGGAGTTTCTCTTGCAGACAGCCAATCAGCTAGCTGTAAGGGCTTCCTACCGAGACTGACAGGAAGACCGTGCAGCCAATCAGTGCTGAGATCACCCTCAATTGCCCTTCTCTCTTTGGCCTGGATTATCAGTCCAGTTAGTGGCCCTGATAATGGGACCTTTCTGTAGTGGAAAATTATCCAGTTTACGAGGCCTCCTGCTGTGACCAGTAATCTTTCTAGTGAATGGCTAGCTTTACTCTAGATCAGGCCCAACATTTCTAGCCAGACCACCATTTTAAGAAACTAAAATGAATACAGCGCTATTTTGTAAAAGAAAATCATAAATAAGTTCACCAGTTTTGAAATGAAAGAGCGAGCTTTAGTAAAAAGCACAAATTTAATTGCACAAATAGTAAGTAACAATATAAATCGTGTAAGACCAACATTTAAAAACAGCCAATAAAATTATTCGGTTAAATTGAGTAGTAATGTCATTAGCCACAGTAAACCTCAGTGTTGTATTATGTAGGTAAGAAGGATCCAAAAAGAGTCCTTAGGAAAACAAGTGTCCCATTTACTTCCCAAGTAAGGAAGTAAATAAACGATTTGTAGAAAACAGTCTGTCTCAAATGTATGATTATATATGGGTGTTAGGAACATAGAAAGTCCCAATAATTAGAACCTTAATTCAATATTGAATGTAATGAGATACCTCTTTTGTTAGTCCTTTCGGATCTGTTAGATGTAGAGGATTATACACACATATTATACTGAAGAAACAGATGTACCAGCCTGCCGCTCAAAGCAGCTTCAAGGGTGGTAATAATAGTAGCAATGTCGGTGGTAGATGCTCCTAATGGTCTCCGCTGTTTCCATGTTGGTCACTTGGGATCTATGTCCACGCCAGGCAGTGATCTTGATGGACTGGAGCATATAACAAGCGTGGCTAATGTAACTGATAGTTTGGCTGTATATTATCCCTCTGACACGTTGTGTCCTCAACCTAGGACTTTTTCAAACTGAAGACCACCATTTTATATCTTCACTGCACTAGATATAATGGGTTATTTTTTAGTCTAAATAATTAATAAATAATCAAAGTTGTTTGGTTCAGGGCTATATCCGATACCTGAGTTATTAGTAATTAAAGATATTATAAAGTTAGAGACATCTGCTTTTTTTGCAAAGATTTGCATACTAAATGTCTGGAACACTAAATGCTATTTATCAAAACAGAAACTAAAGTTAAATCTTGTGCTGCAGCATCTATTTTGAGCTTTGCATACATTTTTATAGTTAGGCGTGTGGGCTATTGTGTCTAGAAGGCGTCTGATGCATCTAAAATTCCAACTCTTAAGCATGTAACCTGAGCAGTTTAGTTGGCTTAATGGATTCAATAATGCTTCTGATTTTGTTACCAAATAAAAATACTGGGTTTTTGTATATGGGGCTCATATATTCATTGGAAATACATTCTGTATATAAAGTTGTGCTTACAGACACTGTGCATTAAATATTACACATTAAAGGGAATTCTTAATTAAAACTTTAAACAATTTCAGGTTACTTGGTAAAGTAATGATCTTTTATAGTAGCACAGAGATTTAGCTTTTTTCAGAACTTGGACTGAGCCCATGTTAGTAGTTACAATTTGATTTGAGTAATAAATGGAATGAATATATTATTAAATATTTCATTTATTATCCTAAGCTAAATCATGTTTGTTGTTAATAATAATATGCAGCTTCAAAGACAGAGCAATGAAAAATATACAGAACACCTTACACTAACCCCTTTTTCATCTGCACATTGTTCTTGCAGTCCTCTTGCTCCCTACCCCTTATTAATGAAAGGCACATAAAAACATCATGTTTTACTGTTCATACTGTTTAGTGTATAAGGCAGTAATTTGTGTATTTATATTAAGATGCTTTCTAACAGAATGACATAAAAATAATATTTACTGTTCTTTAATTCTGTTTTATTTTTTTTGTTTAATATTTTTTATTGGAGACATATCAGAAACATGTAATTCCCATGTGGCCAACAAATACAAGAAATACAATCGTTCACATAAAGCATTGCGTTATACAGTTAGAAAGCAATTATGGCATTATGAATCTACATCCAAACATATTGAAATACAGCAAATCTAAACCCTTTGTGGACGCAGCTGCCTGCCTCTCGGACTGTACGAGTTAAGGAAGTACAATAGGGGGTCATTAATGAAGATTCTCATTTCATACAAGCCAGTATATCTAAAGCAAGCGTGAATTTGAGATCTAATATTGGGTGGCTGCAAATGTATTAATTCCTGCCTGGTCTCAAAGAAATACTCTGTTCTAGTTTCTTTTTGCGAGGAAGATTCTACCCAATCCATCGTTAATACAAAAACTATTTGTTTTTAAACAATGATATAGATCGGGGTTTCTCTTTTATCCACATATGCAGAATAGTTTTTCTAGAAACTGCAGATATTATCAAACTGAGTTTCTTTTTGCCCTAGACATTCGAGGAAGGTTCGTTGCCACACCCAAAACCGCCCCCTCTGCTAGCTTAGGGATATTAAGCGAAAGATCAGATGAGGAAAACTGTAAAACTCTACACCAAAATTGCTTTACATAAAGACATTTCCACATACAATGCATTAGGAAGGCCTCCCTCATTTGGCATTTGGGGCATACATCTGTGTCTGACATACCAATAAGAGAATGGCGGTGGGGGGTTAGATACCCTTTATGAAAATGTTTATAAAACATTTCCCTGTACATGTTAGCTATTAAGGTACTGAGGGAACAGGTAAACGCATTCAGGTGAGGGAATGTCTCTGTCCAAGATGACAGTCCCGAGTATGATCCACTGGTTCGCGCAAATGTCTATAGTGAGCAGAAATTGCTTTCTTGGAAGTGAGGGGTTTGAACAAAAGGGTACCCAATGGGTTAGATAGGTCAGTCTGGCTCAATAGCCTCAGCACAGAACTAACCTAATGCTGTGCTTGGTGTATTCCTAGCAGATGGGTCGATGGGAGCTCATACTTATCAAGGAGCCATACTATCATATGGAGCCTTTTATTCTGTGTGTCAACCAGGGACTGAATATGTTGAATCCCCTTACCCAGCTAGATTAAAATTCTGGGTTGGTCACCAGAGGGAGAAATAGTGAATGCTGGCTATTTAAATTAAATTTGTGTCTAGTATAGTGCCAGACTTTCCAGGTTGACAATAAAGGAATCAAGACAATGTCTTCTGGGATTTCCTGTTTATGGGTATGAAGAAAAACGGTCAGTGATTGATTATGAAGGAAGTATCTGTTTAATTATTTAATTCTATTCTAATAGGTTGGTCCAAAATAAATTCATTAATATTTTAATTTACATTTCACATCCACAGATAATATCTTCTCTGTAAAATCTTGGGCAAAGAAAAAGTTTGGATTTGAAGAGAGCAAGATTGACAAAACATTTGGCATACCTGAAGATTTTGATTATATTGATTGAAGTTTTCTTTTATTGGGCTTGTTATGTTTAGTGTTCTATTCAACCAACCTAAAAAAAATAAAGGTATTTATTCCAAATCTGGTGTTTTGTATTATTCTCTTTTCAAGAAAAGGGATTCCACAATTTTGTTCCCCTCAAAGGTTTAAGGTTTTTTTCTGTCTAGGTAATTTTTTTAAATTGTACTTTCAAACATCAATGCATCACTAATTTGAGAAAAAAAATTCATATTGCATCAAGAGGGGGTGATCTAGACTTGTAACTCGTAACAAAAAACAGATGTATCCTGCTAGTCATAAAACCCCACTCCACTGATCGGAGGTTTAAGTGCAATCTAGACGCGAATGAAACTGTGGCTCTGAATCCATACACTAGTGCCTCAGGTTACATGTGGGCAAAATGCAGCTTTGTTCCAGTCTAGATCAAGCCCAGAGTAAGGAAAAGGCAACCAGTAAGTCCTAAGCATATATTGTAATTCCTTCAAACTTGGAAAATGTATCAGTTACTTAAAATAGGTTAAGAGAATATTAAGTCTGTTATGAAGGAAAAGGATGTGAGTTTCATCCAGAATATATATTATAATGTTTTCCACCCTCCTCCCCATGTGAGCACTCACTTCTGGGTATATTCCTCCCTCTTTATAGCCAGGACAGGAATAAAGAAGTCACAGCAATATACAAGTCCTCCCTCGGCTTCCTGTATTTCTCTTCTTGATCTGGAGCCAGGGAGGTAGTGTGCTGAGGGAGAGTAGGACTTCGCTTTTGCTTCTGTTGCTTGGCTTTTTGGGGATCCCGACATTCATTACCTCCTGGCCGTACGATGCAGTCAGACAGGAGACAGGTGGGGAGGACCAGCCTCTGAATTATGGTATGGCAGCGTGGAGCTTTCGCAATACCTGCCCCTACTCTACTGAGGATGTGCTCTGCTAAGGCAGTGAAACTTCCCAACAGAATAAATATATGGGAATCTCATTTTTTATTTGGTTCTTAGCACTCATGTATATTAATATAGTTTAGTTAGTTAGATTTGTAGTTTTAGGAAAGAGCAAAAGCAAACATAAAAAGTTGCATGCGGACTTGGAAGAGACTTATTAGACAGATGTGCTGGACTAACTATCCCTCTCCCTAATCCCCCTTTATCTTTAATCCTCTTTTTCCTCCTGGCAATTCTCCTCAATCTCTAAAGACTTGGTCGGATGTGGGGTTATATAGAGTGGGTCAGCTGGTGGGATCTGCGGGTCCCTTGCCTTTCCAAAGTCTTATTGAGCAATTTAACCTTTCTCAATGGGATCATTGGACTTACCTCCAGTTGCGTCATTTCCTCCAAACAGCCCCTTCTAGTGGCGAATTTCATCGCGCGGAGTCTCTGTTCGAGTCCCTCTGCACTCAGCCAGCTTCCCCAACACACGTAATATCTATTTTATATAGACTCCTAGTACCACAATCCTTTCCCTTGGAACATACATTTACACACGCTTGGAATAGAGAACTTGCTGCCCCTCTCAAAACTTCAGATTGGGATACAATTTATAAAAAAAAAATACATTGTTCATCGTATAGCCTTTCTGTGGTGGAAACTCGATATAAGCTTCTCTCCCGTTGGTACATGGTTCCGACTCGCTGGAAGAAAATTTTCCATAATACTTCGGATGTCTGCTGGCGATGTGGGTTGACGAGTGGAACGTTTCTCCATATATGGTGGGAATGTACCTTGATTAAGCTCTTTTGGAAGCTAATCATAGATACAGCCAGACATCTCGGAGGGGATGAGATCTCTGGTGAACCGGAATTTTTGGCTTCTAGCACTGGACAGTTCTCCTATTTCTGTTGACAAAAACCCTCTCATACGCCATCTTAGCAACGCGGCAATTGCAGTGATCCCGGTTCATTGGATATCTTCCTCTCCTCCTTCCATTAAGGAGTGGATAGTGAGAGTTGATTTATATTATAACATGGATAACATTGCCCTGCCTGCCGCTGATAAGTTTCGGCAATTTACCGCTATATGGTTTCCTTGGATGGAATTTAAACTGTCTCCAGAATTTAACACCTTGCTGAACGCCTAAAGGTTCCACCCACTATTTATTTTCTCCCTCTTACTATGCTTGGATGGGTTAGGTGAAATGGGATTATTTATTGAGACCTGGGTTTTTAGGAGAATGTGACATTGGGTTTTGACTCTCATATTATCACAAGTAAATGGTGCATTTGTTCCTTGCTATAATGCTGCATTTGATTGATGCTATACCTTAGAGATTACTACTAGACCTGTTTACTCCCCCCACCCTCTCCTCTCTTAACATCATTGTTTGTTAACTAATGTTAACCGTGAAGATACGTCATTACATGCTTTCTCATTGTCAAGTCACTTTATCTTATGCTGACAAAATATTTTGCACCTGTCTCCTGTTTTGGTGTCCCTTGACTTGTGCATATGAATCTTCATGAGACTGTGTATTGGTTAATCGTTTTATTTGAAAAATAAAAATAAAGAATAAAAAAAAAAAAAAAGTTGCATGCGGCTATGTGATAAACAACTGCCAGAAAATAGCTCAGGAATTGTGAAGAATGTATTAAAGAACAAAAGCCATCTGCACAGATAAGAGTTTTGCGCAATTAATGAGAACAGCCCTTGCAGATACATTTGTGAGGAAGAGGACTTAAAGGAATTCTCACATAAAAGATCCTGGTTAGTAGTTAGTGAGATCTCTGACGGATCAATAATGGAAGAAAAAATAGGTTTTTTTTAGATGAAGCAGTATGCTCAGAACAGATCACAGGAGGGAGCTAACTTCAATCCGGTGTTATTGGACAACTTGCCTAAATTAATTCATAAGTCACTTAAAATTGAAGAAAGCAAGAAAGAAGTGAATCTGCAGGATCTGTTATTTGAAAAAGCAAAAACGAAAAAAAATAGTTTTCCCTTTCTCAAGTACTTAAAAGAATGGTAAATGGAAAGACCCAGATAAAGGGTAAGCCATTACTACTAAACTAACAAAGCTCTATCCTTTTTTTGCAAGAAGACCTCAAGAAATGGGAGGAACAGCCGAAGGTGGAAGCGGCAGTCACAAAAATATCACAAAGAACAATGCATCCGCTGAAGATGCCACAATATTCAAAGATATTATTTAAAAAATGAACATAGGATTAAAGAAGCAACGTGCAATAGCTGGGGCAGCAGTGAAACTTGCATCCACCAGCAGGCACTGACAGCCTTAAAAGGATGGTACAATGAATTAGAAAGCATCATCTTGGACTGCATAAAAATGGCAGAATTGCTGAAGTTGCTACAAGACCTATAAGTGCAGGTTCTCTCAATTTAGTGAGACTGGCTGGGAGCGCAAGTGCAACAGCTGCGTTTAAACGAAGAGCTTAAGGCCATGATCAGCTTGGTCAATCCATTCTTGGTCAATCTAAGAATAAATTGTTCATTCTACCGTTTCTGTTTCATTATCTGTTTCAACAGAATCTTTACAAGGTCATTAACAAAACATCAGAAGGGAAATCATTATGGCAATAGAGTGCATACGACAGAGTACAGGGAAGCAAAACTTTATAGACACAGAGGAGGGTTCAGAAGAGGTCACGCAGTAACATCCTGGTATTATTTTCATAATCAAAGTTATTAGAACGCTCACAAATATGGCACAATGATGCCAAAAGTTCAGAGTGCGCATTAGGAGGAAGACATTTAAATTACAGAAGGGATTGGTTCAAGACTTTAACAATTTGGAGTTGGACATTGTCAGAAGGATACAAGTTTAGAGTTTCTCAATCATCCAGAAAGTGTGCTTTGTAAGTCTCTGGAACCAAAGGTGGGAGAATAAAGAAATGCATTAATGACAAATGTAAACAACATGATACAGCAATCAGTGGAAACTCAAGTCCCACAGAGAAAAATATCAAGGATTCTATTTCAGATTCTCTGTGGAGAAAGAGCCAACTGGAGGATTTAGGATGATATTGGACCTGGGGAAATAGAAGCATCAAAGTAAGGACAATCAGGATGGACTCCGTGAGAACCATTCTTCCAGATCTTCAGCTCAACACATTTATGACGTCCGTAGACCTGTGGGATGCTTATCTACACATTCCAATGCACAGAAACCACATCTACTATCAATTCATAAGTCTACATTTTGGTCTAGCAACCTCTCCTGTTGAACCTGAACTTTTAGAAAAGATTTTGTTACAATAATAGCAAAGCTTTGTATGGAAGGTATATGCCTGTGGACCTATTGAGACGAAATCTTGATCACAGCTGCTACTAGGTAGCACACAGAGAGGGTGATAGAGACGTAAGAGAAGCACGGATAGTTAAACCACAAAAGAAGTGTAATAATATACATCTAGCTAATGACAGTCAGTCTAACACTAAGCAGGAGAGGGAAACTAATTCAAGAAATGATGATAGCTGCAAGAAAACAGTTGGTAACAGCAGAAACCTGCATAAAAATGTTAGGACACCTGTCATTGGCATTAGATATAAGAGTATGGGGAAGGTTCCATATGAGAGAGGTACAAAGGACAGATATTCTCAAAATATGACACAGCAGATACTACTGCCAAAAGGAGCCAGAAAAGACATGGTATGGTGGAAAGATGAAAAAAATTCGCAACCACATATGGCTGTAATAGTGACCATGGAAGCAAGTAGTACAGGTTGGGCAGCAGTCTTTGGTCATCAATGCGCACAAGGAAGTTTGAGCAGTCATCTAGGAGAATCAAATCCCAACTTGAGAGAAATGGAAGCAATTTATGAGGCACTCCACCAGTTTCAAAGTCTGCTATTCAAAAGAGCTGTAGGGATTCAGTCAGGCAACAACGCCATAGTAGCTTATATCAACAGACAAGATGCTACAAAAAGCAGAGCTTTAATATCAGCAGTCAGGCCAATAATGGATTGGGTGGAACACAATCTCTTGGATCTCACAGCTATCTACATTGCAGGAAAAGAAAATGTGACAGCAGATTATTTGATAAATCACATCTTTCAACCAGCAGATTCAATCAATCCATCAGATTATACAGAGATGGGGCAGACCACAAGTAGATCTTATGATAACTTATAGCAAGAAGGTATGCAATTGTATTGCAAGAGCCGCAGGTGCTGGCCACAGATGTACTGTTGTTTATTTGGAATTTTCAACTGGTGTATATTTTCCTTCCACTTCCAATGTTTATCCACTGATAATATAGATATTGGGGAAGCTGGAGAAGAAAACAACGATTTTGATGGCCATTTTGGCCAAGAAAAACTCTGGATCAACAATGGACAATGCCAGTAATTCCAGACCTACTCAGGGTAAGTTATTGTTTGGCATGATTGTTGAGGAAAGAGCCTTACAGAGACCAGGGTTTTCTCATAATAGACTTTGCTTCAAGCCCGGAAGGATTCTACATCAGCCACGTATTACAGGATATGGAAGAAATTTACAAACTGTTCCAGAGAGAATAAAAACAGACACAAGTATCCCTATAATTCTTGAATTTTTGCAAGAGGGCTTAGAAAAAGGCTTAGTAACAAGTTTGTTTAAAGTCAAAATATCAGCCCTATCAACAATGTTAAATATGCAAATAAAATAAATCCCAGATACAAGTTACCAGTGGCACCATGGGATCTTAATTTAGTTTTGGACGTTCTCATCCATTTAAAATTCCTTACCTAGAAAGTCATGTTTCTGGTAGCAATAACATCAGCCAGATGAGTTTTGGAACTGCAGGCTAGGTAGGCAGAAGCCCTCTTTATTAACTTCTTTAATTATAAGGTAGTTGATAAGGTAGTTCTGCGAACAAACGCGAATTTCCTTCCGAAGGTAGTATCCGCTTTTAACCTGAACCAGGAAATAGGTCTACCTTCATTCCCAAATCCCAAAAGTGATGACAGAAAATTTCACGATCTGGTGAGAGCATTGAAAACCTATATGGATAGAACAGCTGCATGGAGATAGACTAAACAGCCTTTTGTGTTAACAAAGGGTAAAAATAAGGGAGGCCCAGCTTCAGAGTCTTCAATTGCAAGATGGTTGAGATCCTGTATTGAAGCAAACAAGTTTAAGGGTAAATAGGTACCAAAATACTTAAAAGCCCACTCTACAAGATGAATAGCAGCCTTGTAGGCAGAGAAAGAAGGAACTTTGTAAAGCAGTCGGATGGGAATAAGTGCATACATTTGTAAAACATTACAGAGTAGATGTTCAGGATTTGGCTGATGCAAGATTTGGAAGGTGAGTTCTTAGCGCTGTTATATATAGAAATATTTTCTTGTTTAAGTTTAGCTATTTGTTTAATGTAGATTGTTAAACTGCTTGGGTAACACCTAGAATTGAGTGCTGACATCAGGAGAAGGAGGAAACCACAGATTATCCACCTGTTAATATGTTTTCCTTATCTCCTCCATGTCAGCACTTAGATCCTCACCCGATGTTATTATGTTTAACCTCTTAAGATTGATTTTTTTTTTTAGAGCTGAACAAAGTGGAAGACACAGGAATGGTTTTTACTTCATAATTGCGGTTTTTTATATTTTTAATTACTCTTCCTAAAACTCAAGTTTTTTTTTCTAGTGCTTCAGTAGGTGTGTCCAACTGTAACTAGTATTGAATTTCTACACACCCATCACAATTATGAACAGTATAATATATCACAGCTCAACAAATTCCTTTCAAATTAGGAGCCAGGCCAAAATATTGGCCAACCATATCATCATATATATTTTATTTATTTCTTTTTTTTTCAATATAATAAGGTGGCATTCAATGTTCACGACTTCAATATTTAAGCTTTTATTAGAAATTATAAAAGTCCTTCAATGCTTAAATGGTGATGTTTGACAAATCTATTACTTCAGTACTTAATCAGTATTTCAACACTGATGACTTTAAAGAAAGTGCTGATCAAGTAGGAACTATATGACATCACCATACTTTCTAGAAAACTAGGGCTGATTGACAGAAGGACTGGACATGAAGTGGGTGGAGCTAAAAATGCTCTTATATTGACAATCTTAAAATCAGTTTGGATGTAATTTATTTTGTGTGATGTATAAAGATTAAAGTAATCAAAGTTCAGTGCATTACTGTGCAATAAATCCTTGCTTGGACTATTCTCTTATCCTTTTCTACAACAAATGACTTTATGGCTACTTTCTTAAACAGTAGCCCTTTTTTAACACTATTACATCCAAATCCCACTATGTGGGAAGAGCCCGAACACTATTGGCACTAAGGCTTATTCTTCTTAGAAGTATGTTTGCTGGCATAACTTCCTTAAGTTAACCAGTTTTTTTTCAGTTTTAGGTTGAAATTATATTGCTTGGGTCAATACTATAATTCCACAAGGCCATGCTGGTAAAGCCTAGTGGTGGTAGCCAGACAGTTGGGGGTAAACTATACCACACATCCCCTGATTTTCTTGCTACCACCCTAAACCTGTAAGTAAGCATACTGATGTAAGCTGATGCACGTTTGGCTGTCGTCATACGTTTTACACAGTCTTCTAGCTTTGGAAAGTTTGGCGGCTTTCATCTGAAAATAAAAATTGTTGGTAAATCAGTGAAAAGGTTTCCAAAGGAAAATACATAGTTTACGATCACTATTTTAAATTAAATATCCCCCAAATTGTTTTTGTTCATTGAAATGACTGAGAGACATTTTGCAGAACTTAGAAAATGCTATGGTGAAAATATAAAGCTTGTTATAAACATCCCTCCATGCTACCAATTTGCTGAAGGCAGAGATGGATTTAAAACTCATGGGGCCCTAAGCAAGATGCTGGTTTGGGGCCCCTTAAGGGATCCTGCATGTCCTTAAGGCTGCAAGGGTGCTTAACAGTGTAAGATCCTGGGCCCCTCTGGCTCGCCAGGCCCTAGGTGTGTGCCTAGGTTGCCTTGTGGATAATGCAGCCCTGGCTGAAAGGTCACTAAACACTGCTGCTGTCTTTTAATTGATTGAAGCATCCAAGGCCACTGAGAGCAAAGGGCTGGATCCAGACTTAAGTAAGTGCTTGAAATTAGTTACTCCTGGGCTAAACCATGTTGATTGCAGGGGGAGTCAAGTTAATTGTATTCTTTGCATGCAGTGATATATCTTTGAATAGCTTACTGCACACAGATACTGACCAGCTTTACCATCACACTGTTATTTAGACTTGGGATAGGAAACATCACCTCTCAACGCTAATACTGTTTGTAACGGATTAAATGTAACTCTGTTGCAATCAACATGGTTTAGCCCAGGAGTAACTAATTTCAAGCACTTACTAAAGTCTGGATCCAGCCCAAAGAGAGTAATGCTGGCTACACACTTGTCCAATCTTCAGATCCAACGCCAGACTGTTACAAAACTTGGGATGTGTTACAAGCAGAGCTGGATTTAAAACTCATGAGGCCCTAGGCAAGATGCCAGTTTGGGGCCCCCCAAGGGCATCTGCATGTTGGAAAGGACAGCTCTCATCTGATAAGGTCGCAAGGGTGATTAGCGGTGTTGAATCCTGGGCAGCCACGGGCCCCTGGGGTTCAGCAGGCCCTAGGCGTGTGCCTAGGTTGCCTTGTGGGTAATCCGGCCCTGGTTACAAGTATTCAAACAGAAAAGTAAACCGAATTCTGCAGGTTTATTAAAAATAGACAAAACAACTGGTACACAATACAGCAGATACAGATCATAGTAACTGAAAGCGATACCAGGTAAGAGTTAAGATACAAGTTCAGATATACAAAGATACAAGATTAGGTAAGATAAATACAGATTCAGGAAGACAAAAGTACTAGCAGGAGTCAGGCATATAGCAAGGGTTAATACAGGTACAGACTGATGATAGTATAAGCTAACAGGTATGAGCTAGACACAATGGATCAAGACAGGACACAAGATATAAAATGTAAAATAATCAGGGCAATAGGCAAAGCAAGGAGAAATTAGCAAAACAGACAAAGGCAGAATAAATGCAAGGTATGTAAGGATTAATCAATGCAGGGAAGCATCTGAGATTCCTGTAGTGTTCTCAGGAAGGTTTGCACAGGGAAGGCTCTGATTGGAGGCCAGACATCAGGAGCACAGAGGGGCAAGGCAATTGAGTCCAAGCAGGAGTTTGGATAAATGGCCACTGAGGACCGGATTCACAACTACATGTTTTGGTAAGGTACGTGCCGATTTCTAAGTTCTGCGCTAATGCCCACGCATAGTAAATAGTTTATGCTATCTACGTAGCGTTTCGTTATTTAGATTGCGTGCATGCGGTCTTAAAAGACGTAATGAAACGCTATGTAAATAGTGTAAAATATTTACTATGCGCATTAGCGCAGAACTTAGAAATTGGCACATGCCTTACCAATACACGTAGTTGTAAATCCGATCCTGAGAGATCCTGAAATATTACCAGCGCTCTGCTTAGTGGGTAGTTGAAATAAATGCTAACTGAGCAGGTACTAGCAATTAAACAATTCTGTAATGACAGGAGCCACGTGAGTTTGTTATTGCAGCCCCTAGGTACAGATCAAGAAAATGTCCAAACATCCATCAGTCCAGGATTGCCCATAGGGGAAGATCAAAATACTAAATGTCCAGGAGTAGTATCCTAACATAGACCACACTGTTTACACAATCCTACAGCAGACCAAGGACACAGATACAACACCCAATCCATGATACACACTTGCCTCATTTCATAGTATACCTCCAGCCTGCATCTGCTGATATTATCTGCTCAAGCAATCACCTCACCCTACATATTCTTCCAATCTCTGCCAGACCAGCCTCAAAGGTGTTGCTCTATGACATCAAAATCATGTGAATTGGCAAAGCTATCCAAAAAGCATACACACTTGTAGATTGGTTGGACGATTGGCATCCAGATCTTAAATTGAATTGATTTAACTGACCAGGTGACAAGCATTGGTTTCTACCAGCAGTCGTGTGAGTGTACGAACTTATCCAATGTCAAACCAATTGGATGGGAAATGGACAGAGTGTAATCAGCTTAAGACAGTAATTCTTCAAATAACTAAACACTAGCATTGCTTGTTATGATGTATGGTAAAGTCAGTGCTGTCATTTTGACATGGATGGTTACTGTAGGGTTTCATAAGGGCTATTACCTCGGAGCTCATATACATACTAACTTGATGAATAGCTGTTCAGGTTTTGACAAACTTAATAATATTGAACTGATTTCTCAAAGATGTTGCGTCCTTGTGAACTGAGTGACCAGGGGCTTAGTAAATGGCCTATACTTTTATTAAGTACAGCAATAGGATGCAACAATTGACATTTGTTTGTGTGCTTCTGTTGTCTATAGTGAGTTTCACTAAGATAATTACTTTGTGATTGTTTTGTCTAAAGTGCTTTTGTTCTTTAGACACATGCCCAAGTGTATTGAGCTTTATAATAGACACAGAGAGATTGAAGCTGAATGGCTTTAAAAAGAACTGTGTGCAGTTTAATTCATGGATTTTCTACTACAATAATCCTAATGGACTTTGAATTTACTTCTGCTTTTATATCCTGTCTGCCGTTAAAATGATAGGGTAAGGTAATTGTCACAAACACATGGGGATAAAAGGACAGAAATAATCACAGAACAGTGCATGTGTTCTAAAGTAAAAAGGAGCAAATGCTGCCTGCTTAATCATTTGGATATAGTGACTTTGCATTATGTATGTATAATGTTAGATGCCATTACACAAGAACAACTGTTTATTTTTACACTTTATGTTCATTACCTGGATTTTCTGAAAGTGTTATCTTTATTTGAACACCATGTGCCTCATGCATAGTTGTGTGCAGGCAAGGGTTTTTAGTTTATACATATGGTTTTTAGCACTATGCATGCCTATAATAAATGTATATGCAAATACACAGGATGAAGAGCTGTACCTATTTTGATATAGTCTACCTTATGGGTGTGACTCCCCGCTAAGATTGGCCCTATTTCGATAGGGACCTTTCTCTCCCAGCCAGTTTGGAACTTGACAAAGTTTTGGGATATCTTTTGTTTATGCCCCATACCTTGCAGCACCTGCTCTATATTAACTTATAAATTGCTCCATTTTGTTTGTTTGTTTTAAAGCTTGTCTGGGATAGCAGCTGATAGGGGGTTCTGTTTCAGCGTGGCTGTTTTGGAAATTTACGGACTTCTGCCGGGGGAGAACTCTCAATTTAAAAATACATGATATATGACCCAGAGTTGGGAATCAGACAGTTTTAGAGTTAGGACCACCAAACAGAGAAGCCTTGCAAGGGTCTGGTGGCTTATCATATATCTGCAGATGTATGTAACAAATTCTCTGACTTTAATTTAAAAGATACCTTGCAGCACCTGCTCTATATTAACTTCAAAAATTGATTTGAGCAACCTCGATTTTGTGTGTGTGTGTGTGTGTGTGTGTGTGTGTGTATATGTATATATATATATATATATATATATATATATATCTATCCAAGAAAGTAGGGTTACCACCTTTTTGTCAAAAGATTCTCTGACAAGCTTCCGCTCAGTCCAGCACTAACACAATGTCAGTGTCAGCCGGGACTTTCTGCAGTGTAATACTGGCGCGACTTCAGGTCACATTAGCATCGAACACAACGCCGAGAAGGACAGCACCAGGAGGAAGGAGGAATACTGAAAAGGTAAGTAAGTTATAGGGGGGCCGGAGACATCTGCTGGGGAATACTAGGGAGGCTTCAGACACATGAATGCAGGCTACTGGGGAGGCTGCTGACACGAATAGGGGATACTGGGGAGGCTGCAGACGTATGAATGGGGACTACTGGGGAAAAAAGTTATTGGTTGCAATGTTAAATTTATCAAATAAAAAATTACAACTAAATGTAAATTCTTTGTATGTACTTTGTAATTCCTGACACAGAATTCTGGAAAGGGCTTAGGTGTAACGAGGGTGAGAAAAGGTTGAGCAGCACAGCGCTACACTATGAGACAGTGGCATAAGTTCTGCCCAGACGCCCAGAGGCAAGGGGGCGTGGCACCGGCATGATGTCATGATGTTGTGCAGTGCATTCCTCGGATGAGGTAATGTTAATCCTTTTAACGGAGCCCACAGCCAGTAATAGCTATTTTGGGCCCATTACCGGAGCCATCAGAAGCCAAATCCAGGATCGGACACTGCAGAAGGGACATTGGAAGTGCCCGGTGCTCAGCGCTTCCATCGCCACTGCTATGAGAGTGCAATAACGCAGAACTTGGGAGTCTGAAAAAAACTGGTATAGACACTGTTCAAAAAAAACTCCTTATCTCTGATCTATACAAAGCCGATGATAGGGTGTTCAGCAAACTATTAATTTGTGCCCTCCTGTTAAGTTTAATGTTTAACACCAGTGATACAATACAATATCCATGTGAGCGTAATAAACTATAGAACAAATTCTTGTAGCAACAATAAACAAACCAAATCCTAGTCATTACTATCCAATCGAGATAATGCCCTAGTCCCTGCACACACTGCATCCTAGAAACTGCCACAAAATATAGATTTAGTGACAGCCATACCATTATCCTAGTGATTGTTATACCATACAGATAGCATTCTAGAGACGTCTATATTATACAGATTGCATCCTTCTTGCCAATAAGTTCAACATACTTGTAACAATACAATACAATGTGAGTGTCAGAAAAAACTTAAAACATATTTGTAACCACAATACAAAAGAAGCACAGTCTTGCGAGCTTACTGTTATCCGGTGACACCTCCCTAAACCAGCACAGTGACCCAGTGTGATTGGCAACAACACTGCATGCTGCTTAATCCTACTTGTTACACAGTGTCACTGCAACGCATGCCATTGCTTACCACATTTCACCAGCCCTGTGTTATAAAACTCAAACAGTGGCTTGGTTATGGTTTTAAAACCACTTGAATAACGTGTAAGCAATAAAAACTAGGGGTTGTTGCTATGATAATTTGTTAACAGCAACAGATGCATAGAGGTTAATTTCCACAACAAGTAAGTAAATGCTTAACTTAGTTGCTGAATTATTAGAAACACAGGGACATTGGTGTAAAATGTAACAGTCTTCATGCACAGAAGATCAATAGTTCATTGAGTATACTAATATATATAT
>WWET01000630.1:2811-17087 GCA_011038615.1 Limnodynastes dumerilii
GGATCTTAAATATACGCTACTACGTCACTTAAGATCTCAACTGCCAGCGCAGAGTTAGGGTTAGTCAATGGTGGTCTAACTTTAAGATCCACCGCTGTTTGCAAGGGGAGTGACTGTTTATGCAGTGGGCTGTAACCTGCTAAGATCTTAACCTTAGATGCGTATATTTGCGATCTTTTCGCAATCGCATCTCTGAATCAGCCCCAATGTCTAAATTCATCATACTGCATTGACTTTTCAAACTGAATCAGCATCAGGGAGATCATACGCTCTTCAGGGAGTCGGGGAGATCATACGCTCTTCAGGGAGTCAAGGAAGTCACCCACTCTTCAGGTAGTCAGGGAGGTCACCTGCTCTTCAAGGAGTCAGGGAGGTCACATGCTCTTCAGGGAGATCGCCTGCTCTTCAGGGAGTCAGGGAGATCACACAGACAGGTATTAATAAGTACTAATACATTTTTATTGCTAAGATCCTTACCTGAAATCTCAAAATATATTAATCAATTATATGAGGACCATAGCAATCAAACACCAAGCTGCTTTGTAACTTTATATATATATAGAGCTCACAGATATTCATGAAACTTTATTAACACCAACCCAATCTGTCAGACCGACATATCACCAGCAGGTCCGCCTGAATGATCCTGTCACTCTCCCGACCACATATAGTCCATCTTCTCCCCTATGATCTGGGAACAGAGACAGCCAAGGCCGGGTCTGCAGATAGGCGGCTGAAGGGTTATAATTGATGGATATCTGGCTGATCTGACAGGCCAGCTTATAACCCAGTTACTGATCTATATTTGTAGCCTGAGACTGTGAAAGGAAGCGCTTATTCTCATGTCACTCGCTAATGATGACATTTGAAGGCTGTAAATGTGACCCTGTGTCAGGTGACAAAGACCAGACGTACACGGATTTCCATTACTTGGCTACACACCTCTGCCATAAAACTGCCTTAAATCCGTACGTTAGAAGATCTGGTGCTTCACATCTGGCAAGTGCTTGCGCAATACCAAAAAAACGCCCGACATCCGCAACAGATCTCCTAGTGTACGCTAGACATTCATCCAACACAGCGTTCCGTTATCCTCAAAGGAGGCAGGGATGGGCATGCCGATGAGGGTGAGTGAGAGGCAGCACGCACATCTTTGCCTAAATAACTAGTTATCTTGGACGTGATTCAGACATAAGAAGGAGCTTGAAAATAAGAGTCCTCTCTTAATTTAAAGCTCCCTCTTAAGTCTGAATCAGGTCCCTTAATATCATGTCAAACATCTTTTAACCATCTTTACTTCTTAATTAATTCATTTATTTTTATCTATCCCCCTATAAAACATTGGGATGGATCCAGACCTTGTTAAGTACATGAACTTAGTTACACCTGGGCTAAACCATGTTGATTTCAGGGGAGTCATATTTCATCTGCTGCAAACAGTATTAGAGTTGAGAGGTGATGTTTACTATCCCTAGTCTAAATAACAGTGTGATAGTAACGCTGGTCAGTATCTGTGTACTCCTTACCTGTTTGGGTGTTCCGCATCCCACGGGCACGGACGGAATAGTAGGCGCGCGAGATATTCCGTCCGTTCGCCAGACATTGGCGACAAAGGGGGTCTGAGGCTCTGGCCAGTGATGACCATCACCCTGCCAGTGGACTAACATTTGATTTCCCTCCACAGGGTGCTCTAGCGTGCTGGCAGAGCGGTAATTGTTTTTCTTCCTTAGGTAAGGAAGAGGGCCGGACCCCGTAGCAGAGGAAATCAGTGTTGTATTTTCCGGCGCCCGTCAGAAGCTGGTAGGACCCTTGGGGCAGGGTTGTGGGTGGCCGTCTAAGGGGGGAAACAAGTTCGAGTCTCACACACACATATTACGGGGTCTTGTCAGAGTTGTTGTGAGCCACAAGAAGTGCACAGCACAACACAAGCATAAGCTTTAGACCTCACAGGATCAAAAGAAGGGTTTACCACCTTTAGGAAAATAAGTTGTGGATTTGTGGCGGGAAGATAGACACTGGATGTTGGGAAGAATGGGCTGGATTCAGACTTAAGTAAGTGCTTGAAATGAGTTACTCCTGGGCTAAACCATGTTGATTGCAGGGGAGTTATATTTCATCTGTTGCAAACAGTATTAGAATTGAGAGGTGATGTTTCCTATCCCAATTCTAAATAACAGTGTGATAGTAAAGCTGGTCAGTATCTGTGTGCAGTAAGCAATTCAAAGATATATCCCAGCATGCAAATAATACAATTAACTTGACTCCCCCTGAAATCAACATGGTTTAGCCCAGGTGTAACTAAGTTCATGCACTTAACAAGGTCTGGATCCAGCCCATTATCTGCATAGTTAAAAAATTAAAATCTGTCACAGGCAAATAGCCTCTCAGTAGTAGGTCACGTGACAGGGCGCAGGTCACAGCATAGACACATCTTAGAGGGGCCTACATTGAGTCTATGCTTGCCACATCATAAGACAGAGGTTGCTATGGGAATACATACAAGAATCATGAATCTTTATTAACCTAATAAAACATAAAATACAAAATAAAACACCAGAAATTTTCTTTTGGCCTGTCAAGAAATTTTTTTATCTAAATTTAAAAAAAAATGCACATAATTTAAAGTTTTCAGCTTTAGCGATAAAACTTAATTACTGGTCATTTAGGGCCTGGATCACACTTAAGAATCTGTGTGGTTTTAGGAAGGGATATACTGAGCATGCGTAGTAACTTTTTTACGCTATCTACGTTGGACTCAGGAGCGCAAATGCCGTGATTCAACTGTACGAACCTAAAGGCTCTAGGTTTGTAATCATTTATTCAGGAAGGGGCGTGCCACAAATAATTAACTCGGAAAATAAGAAGATGGTGGGTGGAGCGAGGCATTTAAATGAGCAAAAGAAGGCGTGGTTATGCAGTCACATACGTAATTAGACGCCCTACGTACACAAATGCGAACCTACAGTTAAGGGAGCCCTTTGGCACTCGTAAGTCTCTTAAGAACCTGAAAACCGGGGGCGTGCCGAGGGAGTCGCCTTGCTACTAGTTGCGTATATTTAAGAACCTAACCTTATCTTAACTGTGAATCATCACCTTAGTACCATGATGGCAGCTTTTTCTGTGCTTACCAAATATACATGACAATTTAACCAATCAGTTTACTAGGCTCTAGTGACATCACTGTGACAATGAAACACTTCCTGGTGGAATGATTGGATAACTACCTGCAACAACATGGCTGCCCGTGTCAGGCCTACAGTTTAAGCACGTTATTGGCAAGATCTGGGGTAGGCTTAAAAAGGGATTTACCGGGATGAGGATGGAAGATCAAGGTCAAGAACTCTGCGGGCTGGGATATGTTGTACTTGAGAGCGCTCCGGGCTTCAAGAGACGGATCATAAAAACCAAGAGATCCTATTGTAAATATATGCTCTGTTTGAAACAGACACAAAGGAGAAAGTAGAAAGAAATGTGATGGATTGAACTGGACACAGATACTGAATCATAAACAGACGCAGAATATTTTATACCAATGCTCTTGTTGCAGCTTTGAACATAGTAAAAAAGGAAGCCATTCCTGGAGGGGGCAGGAGATGAAAGGATACAGAGAATTCGGCCCCTGTCTACGGCTGTGCTATACTAGCTGGCATCCTGTCTCGGATGCATATCACGAAAACAGCCACCAAATAATGCAGCTAGTCCATGTTTCATGCCTGCTTTCTATTCTATGCGAGTGCAGAGATCAAATTCTGCAAGTTCAACTAAGTGATTTACCCCATAGTTACCAACAGTCCCTGAATATCAGGAAGACTCCCTGACTCAAGGAAGAGTGGGTAAGCTCCCAGACTCCCTGAAGAGTGGGTGAACTCCCCGACTACCTGAAGCAAGGGTAATCACCCTGACTCCTTGAAGAGCATGTGATCTCTCAGACTCCCTGAAGAGTGGGTGATCTAACGGAATTCAAGAAGAGAGGGTGATCCCCCTTTCTCCCTGAAGAGTGAATGATCTCCCAGACTCCATGAAGAGTGGGTGATCTCCCTGTCTCCCTGAAGAGTGAGTGATCTCCCTGACTCCCTAAAGAGGGGGTGATCTCCCCGACTCCCTGAAGTGTGGGTGATCACCTGACACAATGAATAGCAGGCGTTCTCCCCAACTCCCTGAAGAATGGGTGAACTCCCTGATGCTGATTCAGTTGCAGAAGTCATTGCGGTAGGACGACATTGGAGGCGGCTATTTTCATAGGCCTCAAGATGTAATAAAAGACTGGCCGTTATTTAAGACAACATGGCTTATATAATGGAGACAGAAATGAAAAATACACTTTGCTCTCTTGTTAATGAGCTGCAGTTCCCGCTCACCATTCACCAGCTGCCGTCAGAGGCCATGCGCCATTCTATGCGTAATGGGCCTCCTGCACGCATATAGACAGGCACGGACAACGTGATTACACATTGCGCATGCTCGAGTACCCACACGTTATAAAGTGTGGATGGATTGCAAATATTTCAGTGAAATGTTTCTCTAATGCAGTGCTCCTCAACCAGTGTGCCATAGAACGATGTCAAGTGTGTCGCGGTGCAAGGCCTCCAACAGGAGAAAAAGCACTAGAAGACCTTGCCTTAAAGAAATAAGGGGATACTAGGGAGCCTGGAGGCACATGAATGGGAACTACTACGGAGGCTGGAGACACATGAATGGGAACTACTACGGAGGCTGGAGACACATGAATGGGAACTACTACGGAGGCTGGAGACACATGAATGGGAACTACTACGGAGGCTGGAGACACATGAATGGGAACTACTACGGAGGCTGGAGACACATGAATGGGAACTACTACGGAGGCTGGAGACACATGAATGGGAACTACTACGGAGGCTGGAGACACATGAATGGGAACTACTACGGAGGCTGGAGACACATGAATGGGAACTACTACGGAGGCTGGAGACACATGAATGGGAACTACTACGGAGGCTGGAGACACATGAATGGGAACTACTACGGAGGCTGGAGACACATGAATGGGAACTACTACGGAGGCTGGAGACACATGAATGGGAACTACTACGGAGGCTGGAGACACATGAATGGGAACTACTACGGAGGCTGGAGACACATGAATGGGAACTACTACGGAGGCTGGAGACACATGAATGGGAACTACTACGGAGGCTGGAGACACATGAATGGGAACTACTACGGAGGCTGGAGACACATGAATGGGAACTACTACGGAGGCTGGAGACACATGAATGGGAACTACTACGGAGGCTGGAGACACATGAATGGGAACTACTACGGAGGCTGGAGACACATGAATGGGAACTACTACGGAGGCTGGAGACACATGAATGGGAACTACTACGGAGGCTGGAGACACATGAATGGGAACTACTACGGAGGCTGGAGACACATGAATGGGAACTACTACGGAGGCTGGAGACACATGAATGGGAACTACTACGGAGGCTGGAGACACATGAATGGGAACTACTACGGAGGCTGGAGACACATGAATGGGAACTACTACGGAGGCTGGAGACACATGAATGGGAACTACTACGGAGGCTGGAGACACATGAATGGGAACTACTACGGAGGCTGGAGACACATGAATGGGAACTACTACGGAGGCTGGAGACACATGAATGGGAACTACTACGGAGGCTGGAGACACATGAATGGGAACTACTACGGAGGCTGGAGACACATGAATGGGAACTACTACGGAGGCTGGAGACACATGAATGGGAACTACTACGGAGGCTGGAGACACATGAATGGGAACTACTACGGAGGCTGGAGACACATGAATGGGAACTACTACGGAGGCTGGAGACACATGAATGGGAACTACTACGGAGGCTGGAGACACATGAATGGGAACTACTACGGAGGCTGGAGACACATGAATGGGAACTACTACGGAGGCTGGAGACACATGAATGGGAACTACTACGGAGGCTGGAGACACATGAATGGGAACTACTACGGAGGCTGGAGACACATGAATGGGAACTACTACGGAGGCTGGAGACACATGAATGGGAACTACTACGGAGGCTGGAGACACATGAATGGGAACTACTACGGAGGCTGGAGACACATGAATGGGAACTACTACGGAGGCTGGAGACACATGAATGGGAACTACTACGGAGGCTGGAGACACATGAATGGGAACTACTACGGAGGCTGGAGACACATGAATGGGAACTACTACGGAGGCTGGAGACACATGAATGGGAACTACTACGGAGGCTGGAGACACATGAATGGGAACTACTACGGAGGCTGGAGACACATGAATGGGAACTACTACGGAGGCTGGAGACACATGAATGGGAACTACTACGGAGGCTGGAGACACATGAATGGGAACTACTACGGAGGCTGGAGACACATGAATGGGAACTACTACGGAGGCTGGAGACACATGAATGGGAACTACTACGGAGGCTGGAGACACATGAATGGGAACTACTACGGAGGCTGGAGACACATGAATGGGAACTACTACGGAGGCTGGAGACACATGAATGGGAACTACTACGGAGGCTGGAGACACATGAATGGGAACTACTACGGAGGCTGGAGACACATGAATGGGAACTACTACGGAGGCTGGAGACACATGAATGGGAACTACTACGGAGGCTGGAGACACATGAATGGGAACTACTACGCTCCAAAATTCTGGATCATCTCTGGATTTAGCAGTAAAACCCCCCGTGTTCCATTGTTAAATACCAGTTTTGTTATTTTGTCTTTATAATATTTGTTGAGAGGAAATTTTAGAACAAAAAGTGTAGGAAACACGATGTGTGATTTAATAGAAACGTCGTCCTCAGAACTTTTATTAAAGTCTTTACGTTATTTATTTACCGGTAGTAATTGAGTCACGCCATGCCCGGAAATTTACCTACATTTCCATGACACAATCCCGTCTCGGGTCCTGGTGCCAGGATCACTTTTAGGCCAGTTTAATAACCAGCAGCTTGATCGGGCACAGAGCTGGAGCCGCGCAGGTTATAAGGATGTTCCCATGGAGCGGGGGTGCTCGGTAACTGAATGCGGTGAGGAAATGCTTTGCGCGAGTTATTGCCTTATGCGATTGCCTTTTCTCATTATCCAGTCTAAGAACAATGACGCTGATGTGTGAGGCTACAGAGGGAGATCAGCACTAGACAGCGCCATGTAACAGACACTCCAACATGACCAATTCCTTTAGGTACCATTTAATCCGCTCCTGAGTTTCCAACTGTCACTCATCTGGTTTAAATGAATTTACTGATATTTAAAAAAAAAACTATTTGCCTCTTCAACAAAGGTGGTTACCATAGTAACTGACAGTTGAAAACTGAGGAGCAGAGTATTTTGTACCTAATGGAATGGATCATGTTGGAGGGTATGTACTAGATATTATTGTTGTAGAAAAGCAATACTTTAAAGACGATATCAAGTAAAACAACGGGAGTACATTTTTTTTTTAAACCTTTGGGCTATAAGTATAATCTTGGACCGGATCCGACTTTACGCTAAACAAGCAATTTCCGCATTCCGAAAGGCGTTTACGTATGAGAATGCACTACAAACGATTTCGGATTTCGTGATGTACGCTTTTATGGCGGTGAGGCATGACAGAGGTGTTTAAATCATACTTACGTATGTACCTTCTTTAGGCGTCAGCATCATTTTACGTGGGGAGGTTGCGTAATAGTTAGGGTAGGGCACAGAAGTGCTGAATGTGCACTACCCTCGCACATATGGAATTTACTATCACACTGTGGTATTTTTGCATCCACCGTGAACAGTCTACTTAATCAGGACCAAGGGCCTGATCCAGACCTACGCCCGCCATCCAAGCGAATAAGCTGATTTGCGCATGCACCGGGCAGATGTTGTCCGGCGTAGCTACGGCAACGCCCGATCAACGATTGGGCGCCGTAGGGACGCTGGAGGGGACGTCCCCCAGCGTTCCTACGTTCAGGTTAGTGTAGGTGGGCGGGGGAAGCTAGTTTAATGAGGGTGGGAGGGCGGGCTCGGCTCCTGTGCGAGCGTATGGCCCCTTCCTTACGCCGGCTGAAGTTAGGGTAGCCGCACAGGGGGAGTGTCGGGGGAAGTGGACGCCGATACGCTGTGCTTTAGTAAGCACAGTGCATCAGCGTAGGTCTGGATCAGGCCCCAAGTCCCTTGTTACTAAAAAGGTTTTATTACTAATTTATCATTCTACACCATATCCAGAGTGTGATAGGACTACAGTCATGTGACCCATTATATAGTGAGCAGAGAGGTATTAGAACTCAACTCTGAGCTTGTGCGTCGCAAAAAAGCTTCGTCCCCCCTCTACCATCACATGACCCAACAGGCTTCCTACATAGTACATAGCCCTGTGAATCAGGTTCCAGCTCAAAGACTGCCCAAAAAGCGGGTTATTCTCAACTGTCACCCACATCCGTTCTCCCCATTATATCAGTCTGTAGGGCCATCCCATAGTTTGTGGGCAGCTAAACCATTTATATATCTAACCAGAACCAGGCAGTCTCTTTCTGGACTCTATCTCACACAGTCACTTTCCTGAGTCCGAAACCCTGGATTCCAGTGACAGGGAAGAGGAATACTTGCCACAGTCTCCTCTACCTGGAAAGGGACCAACTCACTTAAGTGACTCTCGACTTCTGTAATTCAGGCTACAAAGTTCCGTCCACTGCCAGGAAAGCTTTGCAGAAACTTGTTTTATGTCAGCTGAATCTGGGAACTTACAGCTGAGATTTTGGGGCATTGCTATGAAGCACAAGTCCAATGCTGCAGATCATTCAATACAATCAATGGAGAGCGCATAGAGTGGGGGAAACAAAGCAGCCGACGGTACTCATTGTAAGAGCTCAGGATTAAAGAACAGAGCTTTGCAAACAGAGGGTGGTGGAGGCGGACAGGAGGACAATCTCTTCCCAAATGGCCAAACCATCAACTGGAATATTAGATGAAAGGGCTGGAATCAGTGCTACCAGGATGATATAACCCAGCACAGGATCAAGGGCTGGAACAGAAGCAAATAACCGACCTTGCAACCTTCAATATACGAGTGTGTTCTTCCGGTCTACAAGCTTTCCTGGGCTCTGTGCATGAGTAATAGAATGTGCAATGGAAATGAAGATTTTTTGGCACATAAGTAACAAATATGGAAGAAAACAATTCATCTCATCAGGAATATAGGTTTAGACTCTGGCCGGTGCCCACAAAATGCGGTAAGTGAAGGAGGACCCATTAGGGTTGAGCCTCGTCTAGATGGAGCTTCTTTATCTCCAGGACAAGAAGACAAGAAGATTTCAGGTGGTTTTTCTCCCATATCCCGGAAGTCTCATCCCCCCTAGTTATTATAGTAGGGCCGTATTCACAGATCCGTTTTCTAAAAGCACGCAATTATACGCATGTCACCAAGCCCCCGCCCACCTGCGGAACACTAGGGATTACAGCAGTGACTGACAGGGGGCGGGGCTTAATGACGCAATTCTTAGCAGTGGGTACTTCATTCTGCATTAGGTCCATTTAAAAGCGTTCCCCTCTGCAGTTTCTACACTGGATCCGCTCGTTTGCCTCTACTCCTGTATCCATACATCCCTTATACTGTCCTAGGCAGCTCCATCGCTCATCCCATTTTATTTTCCTTATATATCTAATTATATACTAGTACAAAGGCATTTATAAAGTCTTCTTGGCTGATGCGCTGCAAGCGCCTGTATTTTCACAGCCCTCAAACTATTAGATCTAGAAAAAAAAAATCTGAGTCTCGCGTCAAGTTCCTATCAAGATGTGACAGGCAAGAAGAGTCTCTCCCAGGACACACTATTCCCTCTGTAGGTACAGGTACAGAGGCGTCTTCTCAGGATATGACAGGGCATTCCATTAATTGGATTTACTTCTATCCAAGTTGTCTACGAGACGACGGATTTTCAAGAAACCCACCGAAGTCCCGCTTCCAGCCTGAACATGATGCAAACCGATGAGGGCAGCACTTAATGTTTAAAAAGATGTGGCACATGTGTCAGCGAAGACTGGTATCCAGGCCGCCCCGGGCTCGGTTACTGAGATGTCATCCATCCTAAACAAGAAATCAAACGTTTGTTCTTTTCTAGCCAAAACTCTAAGTACAACCTTTACAGCTGGAGACAGACCCGGGCTGCGGAGGAGAAAAGCTCGCCTACAGATACTGCTCACAGTGTGCGTAAAGCAATATGGATTCCACTAAACTAGGAGGGAAAGTGTACAACAAAGGTTTGTAACCTCACAGAGTGCAGAGAGGTCGGATGCTCTGTGTGTACGGCACAGCGTTGCTGTTAATTAGACTACGGAGGGCAGGCTCTGTGTGGATGTGCTCACAGTGGTAAAGGGAAGAGAAAAGAGGCTGCAGTCATCTAACACAGGGTCTAGCCCACAGCAAAAACACCAGGAACATTGCAGAGAATCAAATGTGCTTAACCCTGTCTCCTCTACAGCGCGGCTGCCTACTACTGCAAATGAAAAAATGATAAATTCTGTCAACGTACAGCAATGAATTCTGGAACTGAATCAGCATCAGGGAGATTGCCAAACACTTCATGGAGTCAGGGAGATCATCTGCTCTTCAGGAAATCATGGACATCACCTGCTCTTCAGGGAGTCAAGGAGAACACCCACTCTTGAGGGAGTCATGGAGATCACCCACTCTTCAGGGAGTTAGGGAGAACACCCACTCTTCAGGGAGTTAGTTAGAACACCCGCTCTTCAGGGAATTAGGGAGAACACCCACTCTTCAGGGAGTCAGGGAGATTACCCGCTCTTCGGGGAGTCAAGGAGCACACCCGCTCTTCAGGGAGATCACCTGCTCTTTAAGGAGTCAGGTAGAATACCCACTCTTCAGGGAGTCAGGAAGATTACCCACTCTTCAGGGAGTCAGGAAGATTACCCACTCTTCAGGGAGTCAGGGAGATCACCCACTCTTCAGGGAGTCAGGAAGATTACCCACTCTTCAGGGTGTCAGGGAGATCACCCACACTTCAGGGAGCCAGGGAGATCACCCACTCTTCAGGGAGCCAGGGAGATCACCTGCTCTTCAGGGAGTTCACCTGTTCTTTAAGGGGTCAGGTAGAATACCCACTCTTCAGGGAGATTACCCGCTGTTCAGGGTGTCAGAGAAATCACCCGCTCTTCAGGGAGTAGCTATGATATTCAGAGAGAGTTGGCAACTATGTTCTACAATTAAGTCTACGATTGCTGGCTGGACTGAGTTCATGTGCATGTTTTCCCTTGTAGTAAACCTTCCTGACCTGGGTACATCTGGGACTATCTGCACATTTGCGTCATAAAGGCAGTTCCCATTTGGCGGATGCACACCAATGGGAGTGGGGTTGATTGCAATGTGAATACATAGATGTCTGGATACTTCCACCAGTACTGACCCTCTGGTAACTGAACAGGGCTCCCACACTCTTTTGGTACCCTGACATCTTTAGATACAGAACCTTGGGGCCACCTGCTACAGGACATTTGCCACGCCGTGGCTCTGTGTATGGTGCTGCCCGGGAGTAGCAACGTCTGGGTTTGGCCGGAATCACCAACCCTCACAGTATAGGAACGTTCGTACACAACATTCGTACACCGTCGGACTAAAGTTGCTGAATGTGAGCAAATGACAATATAACCGGAATACCAACCCCTGTGCAAGGAATGTGTCCACGCACCGGCATTCTTCTTCCTCCAGTGTATGTCCCCAGTAAACGGCAGTGGAATATTTATTGTGACGTGTACAGAGAGCGTGTCTATGGATTACCAGCGGCTACTGATATTTTTAGACTTCTATTTATAAGATGTATATATGTAAACAAACACAAGAGGCAGCTGATAAGGGAGGAATAGACGCATGAAATTTAGTAATGTGAGTATCTCATTTCATAGATAAGGCACAGCTGGCCTGCAGAATAGAAACGTATTATTCTACGGCAAACATTCAAGTGTCGCAGACTCAAAATAAAACCATAAAATAACATTTCAAGTGTTTTTAAAGAGACAATGTTGGTAAAATGCTTGTGCCAGGTGGAAATTATATTTACAAAAATAAACAGACCAATGAAGAGGCGCGTAGGTCCTCGGAATGGTCCCCTGCGGCCGTCGGCTTCTTTCTATATAGATGCCAGGCTGGTGTGTAAGACCTGTGTGAGAATCTGCTCTCTGTATGATGTGACGTATGTCTTTACCTCATTAAATGTATTATTAATTTATCCCACAGCCTAACCTTAATCCTCCACTCCCCACAGCCTAACCCTATCCCTAACCCTCACCTCAAACAAGCACTATACAGTAACATACCCACAGTATGTGAGTATGAGTGAGTCCAGAGATTTCTGCATCATTGGGAATGGTTATAAATTATTTATATTGGAAACAGGTCTGGGCCGAGACTGAACCCACTGGAACCATCTTATAAAGAACTGCACTGGGACTGACGAATATTCTTTAGTGGAAGATAAACCCTAAATATAGATTAATGTTTGGCTCATTTACACAAAAGAGGAATAGAACAAAATGTATGTCACTGTCACTGTCCAAGAGACCGGGATAAATGATACCTGCTGCTGGGGAGCTGCACAGCAGCAGGATGATGCAAAGTCCAAGAGACCGGGATAAATGTGGGATGTTGTGATTTGTGTCTTTGTAGCCCACAGCTAACTAAAGGACAACCATCAGAAAGGGGATGGGTGGTAGCTGCCAGGCCTTCTGTCCCAAGCCCAGAGAGAGCCCTTGCCTACCAATAGCATACCCTCCAACATGACCCATTCCATTAGGTACAAAATACTCTGCTCCTCAGTTTCCAACTGTCAGTTACTATGGTAACCACCTTTATTGAAGAGGCAAATAGTTTTTTTTAACTATCAGTTAATTCATTTTAACCAGGTGAGTGACAGTTGGAAGCTCAGGAGCGGATTAAATTGTACCTAATGGAATGGGTCATGTTGGAGGATCTGCAATAATCACTTTAGCTCTTCAGCAGCAGGTATCACAGGATCCTATCCCTGATACCTGGAGAGCAGCACAGTAGCAGGATGATGCACAGAAAAGGACATCCCTTTGTACTGGAATTTAATGCAGGTCTGTGACGCTTCCACTATACGTAGCATTACGGGTGACATCACAAGGGGGGCTGAGTGCTGTGGCCCCAAAATTTCCATCGATGGCCCTGTCCAACTACACAGCAATGCCATTTCCCACCACCAAGCCTTAGACTCCAGAGATTCCTCCCCAGGGCCCGGATTCTTACTTGAGAATTATTCTTGTTCCGACCGTATTTTTAAGTACGTCTCAACCGCGCATGCGTAGTAACTTATTTTACGTAGTTAACGTAGACTATACGCGCGTAAGTGCCTCACGGACGGACTTGTGAATTGCACTTGGATTCATACGGCCGGATAAGCGATGCAAAAACACGCATGTGAATACTTTAATAAAAATGGCGGAGGAAGAGGAAGGCATTTAAATGAAGGTATTTTGGTGCGAAGACACATTTTTTTCCTCTCTCTTGTCCGGGGAAGCAGTGGCTGGGAATCGCTAACAAAGGTTGTGGCTGATCTCTCTGGTATATGCTCCTAATGACGGGTTTAGCCCTTTTCTGACCTTTAAGCACCATTTCAGACACAGAAATTCACACCGGCATCCGCCATCCCATGAGACGACGCACATCGGAGCCAAATGAACGGCCCGCTCCATCTGAACACAATGGCAGTCACACAAACGGGCCTATCGAGGTATCCTAACATTTGTGGATATTATATCAAGTCACAAGTCCTTACTGTGCGCTCCCCATGTACTCTGCCCTATATCGGACGCCAGGTGTAATTTGGAAGACGAGACGCAGCAATTTAAATAGTAATGAAGATTAACAATCGTCGCTCAGTAACAAGCTGTGGAATCCCGTAGTGACGAGATTAGGAAACGCTGATTACTATCCGAATTCAAAGACTTCTCTTAAACACATATTTCTTCAATTAATTATTTTCAGTTTCACACTCAGTAACTCATCACCCTGGAAAGTAGCAGAGTTCCCCCTGGACAGACGTGTGTCACTGATGGTAAATAGTGTAATTATAGAGAGAGAGAGGGAGAGAGAAGAAAGAGAGAGAGGGAGAGAGAGAAAGGGAGAGAGGGAGAGAAGAAAGAGAGAGAGAAGGAATGCAGAAAGAGAGAGGGGGGGGGAGAAGGGAGAGGAGAGAGAGAGAGAGAGAGAGAATTCAGCAAGAGAG
>WWET01000630.1:19342-38592 GCA_011038615.1 Limnodynastes dumerilii
TGCCAGTCACTTTAAAACACGTCATTGAGTCCTATCCAAATTTATTTTCAATAAGGAAGTTAACAGGACATGCAGTGTACATTAAGGGGTAGATCCAGACCTACGTGCTTGTTACGTTTGTAAGCTATCGTGAGTACTCCCAGGTACTCTCATCGGACGGACTTACTTTAGCTGATTTAAGTCTACCAAACCCTACCTTAACTTTTCCAAGCGTAACCGCGCACATACGTATCGTCCTGACGGACGTAACTTCCAAATCCAGCCCATACCGTACGATTTAAATGCCTCCCTCCGTTTCCAAAGCATAGTTGGAACGTAAATACGGATAGCGTATTTTTGGCATGTCCCTTCATACGTCGTTACAAGAGTGTTACGACCGCCCTGAGTTACGTGTCATAACATGCGCAGAACGTACTAACAGCCGAAATTATGCTAGCAGTTAGCATAGCTTCGCTGTCGTACGTAGGTCTGGATTTGGCCCTAAAAGACTATGGATTAGAACATTCGATCAGCCATTAGGAATCCTAGGATCCTGACCGGGGGTGGGGGGGGTGCAGGGTGTAGGTTACAGGCAAATCATTTTTATTTAAATGTTTTATCTCCCAACACTCATAGGGAAAGGGCCAAACCAGTATCTTGTTTAGGGCCGCACAGGAAGTAAGCAGACTGTAACCACATTTCTGCATTACAGTATCCTGAAGGTCTTGGGCATTTTACATAACTTTATACCATCATTCAGCAGCGAGAAACCAGAATGATAATATATTAATCCCCGGGAATAGTATGTGCAAACTCTGCTAATCTGCCATCCATTTTTAATGGACTAGGCTATTATCAAAAAGAACATTTTCATGATAGCTTAAATTAATATTTTACTTCTTCCGAGTGAAGAAAAATGTACTTAGAATTTTACAAAGCTTAAAATAAAATCATCATTTCTAATGAAAAAATATATCCAATATTCCTTCCTTATATTTCACTGCTACAAATAATTTAAGGGAAAGAATTTTGCAAGTAATTATCCTTTTTATTGAAACATGAACTTTCCATTTTTGAGCAGCATTTTTTTTTACATAATCCTATGGGGACGTAAGTATTCTGGGCCGCGGAGTGGGGAGTATTGCCAGGTTCCTTGGTTGGAATTGGACAGGGGAGGTCTCTGTTGTAGCCTGAGGCCCAGATTTACTAAGCTGCGGAAAAGGAAAAGAGGAGATGTTACCCATAGCAACCAACAGATTCTGGCTGGCATTTTTTGTATGTAATAGGAAAGTTAGAGCTAGAATCTGACTGGTTGCTATGGGCAACATCTCCACGTATCCTTTCCTGCAGTTTAGTAAATCTGGCCACGAGTGTTTGTGAGTGAGTGTGGGTTATCTGGTGTTACAAAGAATATTAGGAACAGATTTAATGGGTCTTTGTGGCAGATTTGTACCAACAGTTACAACACTTTGCAGAGAATTGTGTCAAATGTTGAATAGTATAAATAATGAGATAATCATAAAAATAAAAGCGGTTCCACAAAGAAGATATGGATATAAATGTATATTGCCCCTAGAAGATAGGAGTTATATAGATGGAGCTCTCGCTTGGCAGAAGCTGAGCACAGCGTCAGATATTTCAGTGGTTTAAGATTTTAGCCTTTGCTTTGGGGAGAGCCAAAATACTCTCACTCTACTTCCTACATAGACCCCTAAGTGTCCAATCCATCCCTAGTTAAGGGATATAGAAATTCATAAACTCGACAGTGAAACAGTCAACACCATAAGGTCTTGTCGACCGGTACACTAAAAGACAACTATAATCGCAACAAGGGTACCAGGGCAACTGCTGTATGTCCGACATGGTACACTCCCATAGAGATGACATACGATAGTGCTCGGATACAGATTTTCATTCTAAGATGCTCATTTTGTGGCATGGTGGGGAAGCCAGGTTTTTGTTCTATAAGACAGTTTTTGACTTGGTTGAATAGAATAAGGTCAGTTTGTTAAACCCGATGCACATCTGGTATCGCCAGGATAACTGTCACCCTTATTAACTGTCAGCGTTGTATTACACACCCCACTTAGTCATATCTCTGATCTGATTATATCACACTTCTCTTACACTGACTATCCCCCTGCACTATACAAGCCTGCAGAGCAATGTTTATCATAGTTCTGCAATGAATGCTGGACAATGAGTATTAAGTACAAGCGACAGCATGCAATTAATAATATCACCCTGACAAGTGTACAGCAGCCATGAAGCTATTGGTATGGAGAGGAGCTTCCGTTTTTCTACTGTATATTGTAATCATTTTGCTTATAATGTGCAGCGTTGTACTACGAGAGAACATGATTCTGTACAGGAGAGTTATCCGTACTGTCTGAGGAATTGCAACCACAACATTATTTACCAGCAGAAACATTATATAAGAACTTTGAACGGATTTGGGGGTCAGACCAGTAGCAAACACTGAGGGGTATATTTAACGAATCTTCAAAGGAGGAAAAATGGAGACGTTGCTCTTAGCAACCACTCAGATTCTATCATTTTTTATAAAGTGCTTGTAAAATTAAGGCCAGAAGTAATGTGTTACATCCACAGTCTGAATTCCAACAGTTAACTTGTAGGCACTAAAATGACGCTAGGGTTAAGGGACTGACATTCTTTATCTGACAGGGTCGTTAACTCATCACCTGCAGAAAGAATGCTGAAATGGTGACACAGGGACGGATCATGACCTATGTGCGCTTTACAGACACGCGAGGTCATTACGGACGATTGTATGCACACCCCCTGCACTTTCCGCTCAAGGCAGTCCAGACTATGTTACGTAGGCCAGTTGGTACGCAATCGTAGTAAGGTTGCGCACATGCGCACAATCTACCAGACAGGGGAATTACGATATTGGGAACCGGAATTCCCCTATTGTATGTTATTCAGGATCTGGCCCACAGAGCGGAGGATAGAACCGATATTAGCAGTGGGGAGCCAAGGAGAAACAGGATCGGATCCAGACTTCCGAAAAGTGGCTATGATTGGAAAACAAACATTTTTCACATTTTGCGCAGGTGCACGTTGAAACGCCGCCTTCAGAACGATTACGAAAGATCCAGCGGGGATAGAGTGAGGTATTTACGTTTACAGTCCAGCCGTGCTCAATGCACGACGCACTATACAGCATAGTTGCCTACTTTTTAATCTCCGGCGATGGATGCCTTGGTGGGGGTGGGGCATGATGACATGATTTATGCAAATCACACCCTGAAGCCCCACCCACTGACCACCAATTTTGCGTCATCAAGTCCTGGCCAGTCCCTAGCAATACTAGTTTTCCTGGCGGGAAGGTGGGCGGGACTTGAGGCCGTATTTGCATGAAACCGCACCCCCAAGCAGAGTGCAGGAGAATTGCCGGCTCTCCCGGGACACCTGCTGGAATTACGGATATTCCGGGATAGACAGTAACCCTGATATACAGACTTCGGGCGGGCCTCATTTTAAGTGAGCACAGATCGGAAATCTTAAGGTAGGGGTCAGGGCTGACCTTCATTTGATCTAGAATTGCGCCCTCGCCATGGTGCTTCTATTGACACGATATTTATGTCACAGTTAAAACACTTTCAGTAATGATCCAACTTTATAGAGTTGACTGTATCATTGGTGAAGTTGCTATTGTCTCCGTAGCGACTAGAACCAATCCATTGCTATGGACATTTCCACCTTTAATAGATTTGATGAAATAAGCCTTTAAATGTTACACCCCGGGGTGTCGCCAGGTCTGAGGCTGCAGGATAAAGTGACAACACGAAACCTTTATTCCAAACATTCTACAGAACAGAAAACACCGGATGATTCAGCCGCTATCTGGGTCTCCCGGGTGTCACTGCAGAGAGAGACCTCCCGCAGTGCTGAAGATAACCACTCGAATGATAATCCGCCATCTAGCGTTATTATAAATCTCACTGAACTCTTTCCATTTATAGGTGGTTGGCGTGTGTGGGAATTTTCACGCTTGTTTTTATTCCGCCAACTCCATAGAACTGCGGCAATGTTTTCAGTTCCCTGGTGAGTTTCTTAAGCCTCAGTGAGATATAATTATTCAGTAAATAAATATATATTCAATATTATTCTGGCTCTGAAGCTTGAGAGGCAGAGACGCGTGAGAATATTCTCAAAAGAGGACAAAATATTATCCATCTGCACAAAAACATAGAAGGTGACGGCAGATCACAGGCTCACGGCCCGTCCAGTCTGCTCTGTTCTGTTTTTTAAGCTATACTGACCCTAGACTCGCAAACAAATTCCTAACTCATTGTCCAGCCGCTGTCTTCTCTTCTCCTCATTGTGATCACGGTGATGATCGGTCGCTACAGGAGGTCATGGAAGATGCCAACAAGCGACACTCAATATCCGTGATGGAACCCATGGCTGCCATCAGGGGGCGCTGGGCTCCCTCCTCTGTCTGTCTGGGACACTTGTGGGTAGATATACAAATACTCACTGTATATTGCCGATTCCTCCTTGTGTCCGTTTCTGCCAGGCTGGAGGACTTCCTTATGCGTCAACCCTCTGAAAACCCGCTTCTAAAGGGTCTGTGGTGCCCCATCTCCATGTCATGTCACACGCTATGTCGTCACAAGAAGGGGGGTGGGTGCCGTGGCCCTTGTTTCGGGCCCCATATTTTCTGGGGATGGCCCTGATTAAACCCTTGCAGTAGCATTTAACCCTGTGAACTCTACTCTAAACGTATGGGATGGCGGCTTATGAGCTCTGTGTTAATTCAAAAAATAAACATATTTTTTTTTTTTTATTATTATTTTTAAACTAATTTCATTCCTGGTTATATTCTCCGTCCAGTGGCACAACCTCCTGAATGCAGACCGCCTCTTAGAAAGCAGCGGAGCTGTGACTTCTGGAGTGGCAAGTACGGTAATCTTACCTAACCCTACCCTTAACCCTCTTTAAACCCTAAACCTGCCTTTTCCGTAGCCTTAACCATAACCTTCCCCTTCTTCAGTCCTAACCCTAACGCTCCATACTCTACAACCTAACCCTAACGCTCCATACTCTACAACCTAACCCTAACGCTCCATACTCTACAACCTAACCCTAACGCTCCATACTCTACAACCTAACCCTAACGCTCCATACTCTACAACCTAACCCTAACGCTCCATACTCTACAACCTAACCCTAACGCTCCATACTCTACAACCTAACCCTAACGCTCCATACTCTACAACCTAACCCTAACGCTCCATACTCTACAACCTAACCCTAACGCTCCATACTCTACAACCTAACCCTAACGCTCCATACTCTACAACCTAACCCTAACGCTCCATACTCTACAACCTAACCCTAACGCTCCATACTCTACAACCTAACCCTAACGCTCCATACTCTACAACCTAACCCTAACGCTCCATACTCTACAACCTAACCCTAACGCTCCATACTCTACAACCTAACCCTAACGCTCCATACTCTACAACCTAACCCTAACGCTCCATACTCTACAACCTAACCCTAACGCTCCATACTCTACAACCTAACCCTAACGCTCCATACTCTACAACCTAACCCTAACGCTCCATACTCTACAACCTAACCCTAACGCTCCATACTCTACAACCTAACCCTAACGCTCCATACTCTACAACCTAACCCTAACGCTCCATACTCTACAACCTAACCCTAACGCTCCATACTCTACAACCTAACCCTAACGCTCCATACTCTACAACCTAACCCTAACGCTCCATACTCTACAACCTAACCCTAACGCTCCATACTCTACAACCTAACCCTAACGCTCCATACTCTACAACCTAACCCTAACGCTCCATACTCTACAACCTAACCCTAACGCTCCATACTCTACAACCTAACCCTAACGCTCCATACTCTACAACCTAACCCTAACGCTCCATACTCTACAACCTAACCCTAACGCTCCATACTCTACAACCTAACCCTAACGCTCCATACTCTACAACCTAACCCTAACGCTCCATACTCTACAACCTAACCCTAACGCTCCATACTCTACAACCTAACCCTAACGCTCCATACTCTACAACCTAACCCTAACGCTCCATACTCTACAACCTAACCCTAACGCTCCATACTCTACAACCTAACCCTAACGCTCCATACTCTACAACCTAACCCTAACGCTCCATACTCTACAACCTAACCCTAACGCTCCATACTCTACAACCTAACCCTAACGCTCCATACTCTACAACCTAACCCTAACGCTCCATACTCTACAACCTAACCCTAACGCTCCATACTCTACAACCTAACCCTAACGCTCCATACTCTACAACCTAACCCTAACGCTCCATACTCTACAACCTAACCCTAACGCTCCATACTCTACAACCTAACCCTAACGCTCCATACTCTACAACCTAACCCTAACGCTCCATACTCTACAACCTAACCCTAACGCTCCATACTCTACAACCTAACCCTAACGCTCCATACTCTACAACCTAACCCTAACGCTCCATACTCTACAACCTAACCCTAACGCTCCATACTCTACAACCTAACCCTAACGCTCCATACTCTACAACCTAACCCTAACGCTCCATACTCTACAACCTAACCCTAACGCTCCATACTCTACAACCTAACCCTAACGCTCCATACTCTACAACCTAACCCTAACGCTCCATACTCTACAACCTAACCCTAACGCTCCATACTCTACAACCTAACCCTAACGCTCCATACTCTACAACCTAACCCTAACGCTCCATACTCTACAACCTAACCCTAACGCTCCATACTCTACAACCTAACCCTAACGCTCCATACTCTACAACCTAACCCTAACGCTCCATACTCTACAACCTAACCCTAACGCTCCATACTCTACAACCTAACCCTAACGCTCCATACTCTACAACCTAACCCTAACGCTCCATACTCTACAACCTAACCCTAACGCTCCATACTCTACAACCTAACCCTAACGCTCCATACTCTACAACCTAACCCTAACGCTCCATACTCTACAACCTAACCCTAACGCTCCATACTCTACAACCTAACCCTAACGCTCCATACTCTACAACCTAACCCTAACGCTCCATACTCTACAACCTAACCCTAACGCTCCATACTCTACAACCTAACCCTAACGCTCCATACTCTACAACCTAACCCTAACGCTCCATACTCTACAACCTAACCCTAACGCTCCATACTCTACAACCTAACCCTAACGCTCCATACTCTACAACCTAACCCTAACGCTCCATACTCTACAACCTAACCCTAACGCTCCATACTCTACAACCTAACCCTAACGCTCCATACTCTACAACCTAACCCTAACGCTCCATACTCTACAACCTAACCCTAACGCTCCATACTCTACAACCTAACCCTAACGCTCCATACTCTACAACCTAACCCTAACGCTCCATACTCTACAACCTAACCCTAACGCTCCATACTCTACAACCTAACCCTAACGCTCCATACTCTACAACCTAACCCTAACGCTCCATACTCTACAACCTAACCCTAACGCTCCATACTCTACAACCTAACCCTAACGCTCCATACTCTACAACCTAACCCTAACGCTCCATACTCTACAACCTAACCCTAACGCTCCATACTCTACAACCTAACCCTAACGCTCCATACTCTACAACCTAACCCTAACGCTCCATACTCTACAACCTAACCCTAACGCTCCATACTCTACAACCTAACCCTAACGCTCCATACTCTACAACCTAACCCTAACGCTCCATACTCTACAACCTAACCCTAACGCTCCATACTCTACAACCTAACCCTAGGGATGGATGACATAGTACATAATAATATATAGTACAGACATACAGGACAGGGATGGACAGCATAGTACATAAAAAAAATACAATATAAATATATTAATTTGAGGGGTGTAAAGAAGTATTTAATCCTAAAAGTGAAATAGGAGCAGGCAGTTCTGTTGGCTTAGTTATAATATAAACGTGTCAAGTTTTGCAAATCATTATCAGGTAAATTGTAAAAGCACTAGAGAAGCACTACACCAAAGGGGTGTGCCTTGTAGCGGCAAAGAGGTGTGTCCTTTGAATAGCTCCACCCATGGCAGTGTCTAGCGCTCCCAATAAAACTATTTCTCAATAAAAATGTCAGCATCAGTATTTATTGATTGTTATATTGTCAGTGAATAAATACTTTCAGTGTTATTGTGGAGACTGTGAATAGGATCCGCTGGCTTCTTCATCTTTATATATAAGATAAAAGTAGGTGACACTGCAGCTGATTCACAAGAGACCAAAGTGTATTTTACATTCCTGTCCCCATTATTAAAGTCATGATGTCTTAGAAAACTTCCAGTCTTTGATTACCATCTTCACCTCCATAAAAAAGGCCGCCTCCATAGGCCTCAATCATGGAACCGAATCAGCCTCTTCAGAGTCTCCCCGATATTCCGGGACAGCTGACAACATGAGTTAGTACAGATCACAAAACTATTTCTGTTTTACTCCTTCAACCGCAGCATATAACAGACCCTCCAACATGACCCCTTCCATTAGGTACAAGAACCCGCTCCTGAGTTTCCAACTGTCACTCTCCTGGTTTAAATGAACTAAGTGATGTTTAAAAAACTATTTGTCTCTTCCACAAAGGTGGTTACCATAGTAACTGACAGTTGGAAACGGAGAAGCGGAGTACATTGTATCTCATGGAATGGGTCTGTATAGAGAATCCTGTTTATGTTACCTAGGAGTCAGTATAAGGCATTGCATTAATCACATCAGCCTACACCCTGCTATGGGAGGCATCCCAGGTGTGCTCATGTATTTTCTCCATTGTCCTAATAATGGAGCTTGTACATTAAGGACACAGTGTAAACATTAGGCTTTTATAGGGGTGAGAGGAGGGTAACAATGACACACGCGGCTCCCCTGTGTTACAGCAGCGGTCCCATGTGAGGCTTCCCTGCTCACTGTGCTGTAACATACCATAGCCCCTGGACATACACCAGATCGGCGCTGGCCATTGCATTGTGTCAGCTCGAGGTTCCCTGTAATAGTGATGGGCCCGCTGGCAGGAGGATTATACAGTAACACTGACACATTTCTCCACTGCCAAAAGACATTTTAATCTCATTCCGGGGACAGTGGCAGCCTCATCCATCCCATCGGCCATGTTCTGCACGCGTTATAAGGGGCACCGTGTGTCTGCCCAGAGAGGGCCCATGTGAGGCCGCCGCCGCTGGAGAGAAGATGTCCTCTCTGCACAGGGGTGTAAGTACAGGGGGTGCACGGGGTGTGACTTCTACCGCGCCCGGAGCAACATAAGTAAAAGAGAGTTTAAAGAATAAATTACAAAACAGGGACTGATAATACCGTAGGGCAGCACAGTGGCTCAGTGAGTAGCATTGTGTGTCACAGTGCTGAGGTCATGGGTTCGATTCCTGGCCTAAACCTTATCTGTGTGGAGTGTGTGTGTTCTCCCTGTGTGTGTGTGGAGTGTGTATGTTCTCCCTGTGTCTGTGTGGAGTGTGTGTGTTCTCCCTGTGTCTGTGTGGAGTGTGTGTGTTCTCCCTGTGTGTGTGTGTCGAGTGTGTATGTTCTGCCTGTGTCTGTGTGGAGTGTGTGTGTTCTCCCTGTGTCTGTGTGGAGTGTGTATGTTCTCCCTGTGTCTGTGTGGAGTGTGTATGTTCCCTCTGTCTGTGTGGAGTGTGTGTGTGTATGTTCTCCCTGTGTCTGTGTGGAGTGTGTGTGTGTTCTCCCTGTGTCTGTGTGGGTTTCCTCCGGGTGCGCTCCGGTTTTCTCCCACACTCCAAAAACATGCTGGTAGGTTAATCGGCTGCTGAATAAATTAAACCGTGTGTGTGTGTGTATAGATTAGGGACCTTAGTATGTAGCTCCAATAAGGACAGGGCCTGATATCTTATATAAATAAGTGTTAATAATAAATAATAATAATAATGCTGCGCTCTTATCTGGTAAAATAAGTAGAGGTCAATAACATTTCAATGAGGGTCTTGTTCGCACATCGAATGTATGAAACATATGACAATCTGGGACCCTGAGACAGCGCAAGGTTACATTTATGAGATTATTAGAACGTGGGAAGAGCAGCATGATTATCCGAGGCAGCCGCTGCTTGTGCTGCGAGATACTGGCCAAGGACGTCTTGTTATAAAACCATTTGCTGATCACCTCACTAGAGCTGCACAATAACAGGATATAATGGAAAGGCAAACACCACAACTATGTTTATCTAAACCAAACAGCAGCGGAGTGTGGAATAGCCCTGGAACACAGCGTATTGCGATCTCCTCCGAATAATCCTGGCTAAGTGGCTGTACAGGAGGAGGAGGAGACTGGCGACAATAGGAATACATTGCACTTCTCACAGCCGAGAAGCCATTATTATATACACGCGTCCTAATGGATCTAATTCCCCACAGAGTCCGTGCAGCTTTGCACCCATGTTCAGAGTACCGGACACAACATATACGTCCGGTGTCTAGCGATTTTTACTACTGCGCATGCGTGGTCATTTTTTAACATAATCTACGTATCTTTTCTTAAGTAGATTGCGTAAATGCGGTCTTTTACTACTGCGCATGCTTAGTTATTTTTTAACATAATCTACGTATCTTTTTCTTGCGTAGATTGCGTAAATGCGGACTTTCAGATCGAAGTTACGCAATCTACCTAAGAAAAAGATACGTAGATTACGTTAAAGATGACTATGCATGCGCTAAACACCGGACGTATATGTTATATATACGTCATATTTCACATTAAAGAACTGTACAACAGAACACAGGGCAGTATTCACACCGAAGAAGCTTGTGGTTCTTAGGTGCGGAGATTTGCAATGCATTGTAGAACATTGCGCTCTCTATGTACCGCTTAGGGATAGTTAGGTCATGTAGTCAGAAAGGGGCGGAGTGATGACGCCTCGGGGAGTGTTTCTTTAGAAGTGGGAGGGATTTAGATTACCCGGGGAGGGCGGCATAGTGCCTCTCCCCATCTCCCACCGCACGTGTAGTTACTCATTCTCCGCAATGGAATGAATACGGCCCTGTGTTTCATTCATGTGAAATAAGATGAGATGGGATACTCTTAAGTGCTATAAGTTACCTAAAAACCGGGGGTGAGTTAGGGGCTGCACCAGTGAGTTAGGAGCGGGTCTGTCCTCACTTAACTCATTCTTAGATCATAGGGGCAGGGCCTGATGCTGTGATGCGTGTAAGCCCTGCCCACTGCCTAATCAACGCCGTCGTTCATGGATGTGATCAAGCTCCGCCCATGCTTCATAACGCTGGAGGCAGCGATTTTCAGAAAATCATTACCTGGAGCTCAGACCAAATTTTGGGAGTCTGCCGCAAATATCGGGAGAGTCAGCAACGATGCAGCAGATTGGATTTATTTTTTTTCTTGTTGAATTTAATTTTCAGCGTTTTTATTTCCCTGCATAATGAAAATGAGTACACTCCACCTGCTGGAACTTGTAGTGCCACACGGTCCATTAAGAGACATTCCCAGGCGTTTAGGTTATGGTGAAAGATATCATATCATTGTGGCATCCCCTTCTGCCATCTGCATATGTGCTGTGATCTGGTGGTCATTATATGAAGGGAAACGCAAAGTAAATCGGATCTCGCGATCCACATCGACGTACCACGGAGAACATGATCTCATATTAGGACTATCCTGGGCTTGTTCCTCTCCAGGGGATGGCCATAGTTTGAACGACGCGCATACGAATGGCTGCCGCACATGTGCGGAATACTGGAAGACTCCGCCTTCAGCCAATGCTGGAGGGCAAACCCCCCGCTGAAAGCAGAGAAGCCCCCAAGTATCGCTGGACTGGGAAGCACTCAAGGATGCGCTGGGCGGCCGGAAGACCCGACCAGTGTTCCGGGGAGGAGGAGGAGGAGGAGGGTATTTTTGACCTTTGGGGGAATTCAAATTAGCGCATAGACAAGAAGTGACGGATTACAGTCTATTACAGAGTTGATGCTGAGGCAATATCTATTTCGATGCTAACACCGCTGACAGCTTAATGGCGGCTGTATCCGTAATGACATTTTTTTTATAAAGAATATTTGGTTATCAGAATTTATTTCAATAAGGTGCCCGCATCCAAAGCCATTAAGGTATGGCTGCAAGACAGGGATGGTTAGGTGTAGGCTGCAGAGAGGGGAGAGGTTTTTTAGGCTGCATGATGATAACGATGGTTAAGGTTAAGGAATTGTTAAGGTTAGGCTGTGAGATGAAGACGGTTAGGGTTAAGGGAGAGTCAAGGGGCCTGATCCAGACCTACGCTCATGAAAAGCTAGTGTGTAGCGTATTTACGCCAGCGTACCCCCGATGCACTTACTTTTGCCGTCTTACGACCAGCAAACCCAACCCTAACTTTTCTGAGCATAACCGCGGTACTGTACGATTTAAATGCCTCACCCCGCCCTCGGTGCGTATTTACGTATTTCGTATGGCAGACACGCCCCCTCGAGCGTTATTACAATGCTGGAACGCTCAAGGCCAATATGCTCAGAATTTCGTTGCGTAACATCGGCCCCGAGCATGCACAGTGAGTACAAATGGCCGTTTTTACGAATACGAAAAGCGTAAAAACACGACCGAGGGTAGGTCTGGATCAGGCTGCAGGAGGAGAATGATTAGGGTCAGGATGTACCTTTCACCACTGGAATCTTCAAAGACTGATGAAGTCTGCGCCGGAAACGGACGAATAATCACCGCTGTTGTCATTTTATTGCCGAAAAGTGATCTGTCAATATACAGATCCAAGAAATAGATAACTTCTCCCATTACAGGTGCACGAAGAACATAACGCACCTCTAAGGGATGTCTTGAGCTTTACACAGTCCTTTTCTTTGGACTGATCCGAGACACAACTGAACAAGGAGATTATAAGCGCAGAAGCTGCCATATTGCTCCGACTGTGGCTGGAAAGAAGGGAATTTAATTTCATGGTCTTTTCTTCCCATTTTGTGAGTCGCTACAGAAGGTAACAGCACCCACGTCAGCAACTAAGGAGTTAATCACCGCACACGCAGTAAACATGCTCTACACACCGAACACGCAACAGAACACATACACACAATGCTAAAGACATGAAATAATAGCCGTTTGGGGGGCTTTTTAAAATCTTTCATTTCGTTCCAATGCATCAAAAGATGTGTGTGGGCTGCACGGAGGCCGGAGGCAATGAGCGGAGCACAATGTCAGCACAACAGTACACGGGATGAAGAGTAGAAAACTGTGCTCGGCGAGACGCTTCACAGGAGCCTTATGAAACCGCTGTTCATTTACTGCCGCCCGCTAAAAAAATCCCCGGGAGCAACGTGATCGACCATCGCAGGGCTGGTTTACGGCCTTCATATTCAGCGCGCACCGTGTAGTTATACATAATAATTGAATGGTGATGTGGGAATAGTGTCTAAAGAGTTCCGTTACTGGAAGAAAAATGGATGCAGAGTAGAGACCCCCCTCCCCCTCTAGTTAGTGCTTTACCTCCGCGCTTTAATAAATGTGAAGAAAACATTACTATTTTATTTATTTATTAACAGGTTTTTATATAGCGCCAACAGATTACATAGCGCTTTACAATTTTAACAATAAGTATAAACAACACTGGGTAATAACAGACAGATTGGGTGGGTAAGAGAGCCCTTGAAAGTTTGGAGAGTTGAGGATAGTCTTAATGGGGAGGAAGGTTATTCCAGAGAGTGGGTGCAGCCCGGGAGAAGTCCTGTAACCGGGATCCAGAGCATTTATGAAGTGCAGAAGAGAGTAATACTAGTGGAATAGTCTTCCAACAAACAATTTAAACACTCTTGGGATAATATAAAGATATCCTATAGCTGAATAAAAATGGAGGATCGTATAGGTTCTAGTGTCATAATGGGATTAAAATAAAATAAACATTTAAATGGTGGAAGGGAAGGGCCAAGGGGCTCCGAGATGTAATCAAAGACTGGCCGTTATCTAAGCAACATGATTTCAATAACGGAGACAGAAATGGAAAATACACTTCGGTCTCTTGTGAATCAGCTGCAGTGTCACAGACTTTTATCTATCTATAAAGATGGAGAAGTCAGCGGATCCTATTCACAGTCTCCACAATAACACTGAAAGTATTTATTCACTGACAATGTAACAACCAATAAATACTGATGCCGCCATTTTTATTAAGCAATAGTTTTCCTGGCAGCGCTAGACACACCCATGGGTGGCGCTATTCACAGGACACACCTCTTTGGTGGTATAGGACACACCCCTTTCATGGTACAGGACACACCCCTTTGATGCAGCGTCTTCACAACCTCCCTGATATTCATCTGCAAAAGTTGCCCACCATGCGCCTGATGGAGACATAATAATGACAGCTAATTTACGCACGCGGCATGCGCAAATCTGGCTGTGGGAACGCATCGTAACTCTGATCAGACGTCTCTGTGCAAGCAGAATATAAGCACTGTGGACGGAGCGCCCGGGGGAGGGGATTATCCTTAGTAGTGCGTCACTTAGGTGCGCTTGCGTACGTAAGACGATCATAATTACAGATCAGGCCCCTGTGTGGAGAAAAACCTCTGTTCCTGCTATGTAGTGACGAGACCACAGCCTCCGCTTTGCTGACCCAAAGAATTTCCCTTCCCAGTCGCTGGATTCTATCCGTGTCTATCATTTATATGCCACATCATATCGCCTCCTTCATGCAGATCAACATGACGCCAAGACAATGGTCTTCCTGAAGGGAGGCTACGGAGAAATGCAGAAGATAAGGCTTCATCCCGCGAGGAAGAGCCGCTCTCCTCAGGATGAGAGAATTCCCTTTATTTGGGCATTTCGGGCAATACACCAGGAGAAGGGCTTTCTGAGTCCAAGCCTCTGGATATGAAGGAAGCCTCGGCTTAAGCATTCCCGGGTAGCAGAGACTGTGGCTGATATAAGCCTCAGATAAAGAATTACGGATAAAAATAACTCGGGGACTCGAGGCATGAGAGGATGAGAGGGTCTCGCACCCTATAGCTTTAGAGTAAGCAATAGACAGAAACAACTGAATTCATTGTTATCATTTACTAGGCAGCATTAACGGAGTTGTGTCCGCACTAAGTTATCCTGTAACCACTAAACAGCAATCAACAAGCTCTATTCCACAAAACTTCTTTCTCTTCTCTCACTGTGTGCGTTACCATACACCCAGATACCGACATTGCTGTGGTGCCGATAAATACTCAGAGGTGGCATAGATTGTCAGCTAAAAAGCTCAATATATCATAAATGGCATTCCATTAGAAACTACTGAGGAGGAAAGGGATCTAGGAGTCACTATATCATGTGATATAAAGGCAGCCAAGCAATGTAACAAAGCAATGATAAAGGCGAGTCAAATGCTTGGTTGTACAGGGAGAGGAATTAGTAGCAGAAAGAGAGAAGTAGTGATATCACTGTATAGGTCATTGGTGCGGCCTCACCTGGAATACTGTGTTCAGTTCTGGAGGCCATATCTCCAAAAAGACATAAATACATTAGACTAGCGGAACTAAACATGTATAGTTTGGAGCAACTAAAATGGTGCATGGCCTGTGTCACACAACATACAGAGGGACTAGAGGAAGTAATCATGTATAGCTTGGAGCAGAGAAGAGCAACTAAAATGGTGCATGGTCTGTGTCACACAACATACAAATAAAGACTAGAGGAACTAAACATGTATAGCTTGGAGCAGAGAAGTAAAAGGACTTCACTGAAAGGGTGGTTGATAAGTGGAATAAACTCCCATCTGAGCTGGTAGAGGTTAGCACAACAGAACAGTTAAACCCTACTTGGGATAAATATAAGGATATCCTAAATCTTACACGATATTGAGGGTAAATATAGTTTTAAAGTAATCAACTGGGCAGACTGGATGGGCCGTGTGGTTCTTATCTGCCGTCGCTTTCTATATTTCTATGTAATGCCATGCAAATATGTTTCGTAAGATCTACATATAAATATGCATACATAGGGAGCATATATATGCTGTATTAGGGTGTACAACATTCACAAGTACTGCACTGTCTGCATCTTGCTCAGGAAATCAATACTACAGCATAGAAATAGGGAGAAACGCGTCAGTTGGAGACTAATGAATGAGAAGGGTCTCGGAGCATCAATCAATGAGAAAACAATCAGCTGTGAGTTAGAGAGATCCCAGGTTTCCATCAGACCATACCTACAAAATCAAGAGAATGAAAGGAAGCCCGGGGCAAATGAGAAGGAGGTGGTAGAGAGGCAACAATTTGTTACCCAGTTTTGCTATTTAACTTAACTAAACACAAATGAAATGTTATGTGTTACAAATGTACAATTCCTTCTATATTCCTCAATTTAAAGACCGCATGTATGCAATCTACATAACGAAACGCTACGTAGATAGCGTAAAATAGTTACTACACATGCGTGGTAAATAGATTCGGAAAATTAGGCATGTATGTAAAAAAAACGGGGGTTGGGAATCCAGCCGCAAATGTACAGCCCATATGACATCCCAGGTCACCTAATCTACACATGACAGACACAGAGGTGAGAGAAGCCCTTTACTCACACCCATACATAGCATTTTGCCATTTGTCGTGCCAGGTACAATTCCATTTTCCTACATGATGGCGTATCTCCCATATTATCGCGTATTATGCTCGCCACCGCTGCATCACAGAACACCCGCGCTCTATTGTGACGCCTCTTCGTTACTTTCAGACTTAAACGGATCAATGGTTCTGGACTGGACGTGGTGCGGACAGGTGAGTAATAATAATGAACCGGATCCTAACTTAATAAAGTCACCTGGGGTTGCGGAAGTCAGGCGATTTTCTACGTAGAAGAGGTTTTCCGCGTGGGGGGCGTTCCACAAATTCTGCATGCATACTCTCTGCCAGCGAGGCGGGGAAAGGCACGCAGGTGAAGGTAAGGGGGCACCGAAAGTAACATCTGCACAGATCGCATCCCGCCGGTAGCAGACTCGTGCGGAGATTTTAAGGCAGAGGTCTGGGTTCACTCAACTCTCACGTGCGGACTTACTGACCTCTGCGCATACGTAAAATGCCCCGGAGGTCAGAATCAGGTCCAATGACCTTTATGGTCCCTGTAGCAGAATATTTCCGGGCCCCCCAACTCAGGTCCCTGCTCCGCTTTTACTTCTTATGCTCCCACCTTGATCCCTATTGCAGCACGGCGGCGAGAGTCTCCACGGTGCTGCTTATGAAACAGCCAGTGCCAATACAGATGTGATGAGCTGAGTGCCGGGCCAGCGGGCCCCCTAAGCCACGGGGCCCCATAGCAATTGCACCCCTTACAGTTACACGCTTGGTTGTCACGTTTTTTTCTATCGCTATTCATACACTGTCACACGAATGCTGTCGAGTGTATGAATGTCCAGCATATGCCATGATAACCGGCACACCGCACCCCATGGCCAGAGGAAGGAGAGCGATGAGGACGCCCATCTCTCATAGAGATCCTACTGACAAGAATACAGGAAGAACTTAGCTACCGCCAGCTTCAGACAACCTCCACAGGGAACAACGAGGACACCCATTGGCTCAGTGTGACAGCCAATCAGTGATGTCTCTGGGCGCAGCAATGATTTGCAAAGCAGTACAACCTGGACAGGTCTCTGCTCCGACATTCATCTTATTTTCCCTCACAGACCGTCAAAGCCCATTAAAAAGTGCATACACATGGCAGCGGAAATCAATCCGGTGACAGCAACACACAGGCACAGCGTCTCGCTCAGAGGAGCTTACAATCTTAGCGGATTAGGCTATAAACAATAAATGTCAATAAGAGAGTTATTATACCACCCAGGGGAATGTTATCTGTGCACATCCAGCGACGTGGTTACGAGAGAGAGGAGGCTCGGTGGGTGACAGCGCGATGTGTGTGTGTGGTAAGNTATATGCTAAACGCGATAAGCTCCTTACAGTGCCGCAACGGAATTCATATTCGTTATTTCAGCGCACACTTCAAAGCGGCACTCGCCATTCAGATCTTTGTATTCTGCACACGGTCCCACTATAGCATTGACTTCTGATTATAAAGCAGACTTAAACCCACACAGGAACAGACCATTATCTTACTCCGGGTTAATGTATTTACACGGACTCACTGGACCTGGTTGCTGGGGTCACACAATTGCAGTTATATATAAGAAGCCACCTGCTACTTTCAAGGTGGTTCTGCTATAGCTGGTCCCAGCTCCAAACAATGGAACCATCAAGGCTGCATTCCAATAACAGCCTCCGGCAGGGCATGATGGCCCGCTGTGTGTAACTGGCGTGTGCATGGTGGACGGGGGGAATCGATGTAAATGGTATAGTAAGGTTTGGCTACAATTATGGGGCATGTACGCAAGTTTTAATGTAGAGGTCAGATTACATAAGAGCCGTGCATGCAAGGGAGTGTATTACCGTCACACGTGGATTTTAGGATGACACACACGTAATTCCACACAAATGGACTTGCAGTGGGGATGAAATACACCTTTCCATGCTAAGATGCTCCTTTCGTGACATGGTGGGAGAGTTTGATTGCAGCCCATTAGTAAATCATTAAAACTTTGTTTATTTACCTTTTAGCAGGTGCTGGCTTCCTGCAGAGATCAGACTATGGAGCTGACATCACCCATTCAATGCACTGGATGAGTTATACAATCTTTCTGTATGGATGATGACTTCTCCATTGTCTGATTTCTACAGGAAGCCGTTAGAGTTTAATTGATAAGTAAACAAAGCTTTAATGATTTCTGAATCCCTGTTCAACTTTCCCCAGCAGGTACGCTCACCAAGCATGGCTGCTAATTTTGGGAAAGTTTTAACTAAACAGAACTGTACGTGCACGCGACTGTACTTAAATCAGGATCCGATCTAATGATGGGTGCGTATCACCCCGGCCTTGCAAGCACACGTTGAATGGCCTGTGAATTGATTTGAGCATGTTTTGGGAAAGTAGATGGGAGAGGTTACACAGAGCAGACAGTGTTCAATAATGGCTGCATTTTTCTACATAAATCCTACATAACATGCGAGAGAATGGCTGCTATCTATTTCTATACAACGTAGCCCAGTCTATGGGCCTGATCCAGACCTAAGATCGGCTGAAAAGCCAATCTGCGCATGCAGATCGGGCGTCCATAGCAGCGCCGTAGGGACGCTGGAGGGGACGTCCCCCAGCGTCCCTACGTTCAGGTTAGTGCAG
>WWET01000630.1:53255-67126 GCA_011038615.1 Limnodynastes dumerilii
CTCTTGTGAAGTCTTCTCTTGATTGTTGACTTTGACACATATACACCTACCTCCTGGAGAGTGTTCTTGATTTGGCCAACTGTTGTGAAGGGGTTTTTCTTCACCAGGGAAAAAATTCTTCTGTCATCCACCACAGTTGTTTTCCGTGGTCTTCCGGGTCTTTTGGTGTTGCTGACCTCTCTAGTGCGTTCTTTCTTTTTTAGAATGTTCCAAACAGATGATTTGGACACACCTAATGTTTTTTGCTATCTCTCTGATGGGTTTCTTTTGATTTTTCAGCCTAATGATGGCTTGCTTCACTGAAAGTGACAGCTCTTTGGATCTCATATTGAGAGTCAACAGCAACAGTTTCCAAATGCAAATGTCACACCTAGGGCCAAATTCACTAAATGCAATTTTTTTATGCGATTTTGAATCGCGGGGCATCACTGCGATTTTCCCGCGTTTTTTTTGGTTCCAAATTCACTAAGACGCAATTTTTTTCAAACACAGGCGATGTGCCGCGATGCTTTTAGGGCTTAATTATTGATTAGCCCTTTAAATAATCGCAGCAAATCGCATGCGTGAAAAAAATCCAAAGTGCTGCATGGCTGCAATGTGTAGCCATGCTGTACTCATTGAATTACAAGGATCAGCAAAGGTGATCCTTGTAATTCTGTGTATACAGCATGGCTACACTTGTAGCCATGCAGCACAGTGTTTACAGTGTGTGTAAAAAAAAACAAAAAAAAACACTACACAGACATTAACCCTTACAATGCTTTATTAAAGTGTTACATGTGTAAACCTAACTAACATTACCCCCTACGTGTATGCACTTACCTTAGGTGGTCATCTCTCCTAAACTAAGTGGTATACATAAAGTGTTACATGTGTATAAAAAGAAAAAAAAAATATTTAAACTCACCATTAGATGTCCGCATCTTGGGAGCCTTCTAATTTTCTTGAAATGCTGAATTCTGTTCTTTTCTTCAAGCTTGAAAAATCTTCTGGCCTGGAGATGCAGAAGAAAGCTTCTATTCTTGATCCTGGCGTCTTCAATATAACTTCCCGGCAGTAGGGGGCGCTGATTATCTTCAGAAGGTGACGTCAGGAACAGTAGAGCTGTACTGTACAGGGATAATTGCGGTGATTTTTTAAATGAAAATCACCGCGATTAAGCCCTAAAAGCATCGTGGCACATCGCCTGTGTTTGAAAAAAACCGCGTTTTAGGAATTTGGAACAAAAAAAAAAATCGTGGGAAAATCGCCGCGATGGGCCGCGATGCCCCGCGATTCCAAATCGGCTAAAAAATTCACCTTTAATTAATAAGGCCCCAAGAACGGTGGAGATACGAAAATATGATGGAGAGGTTCAGAAAACTCCAGAGAGTAGATGACTGAGAAAGCCAGATGATTGAGAAGAGAAGAGATGATTGAGAGAACCAGGAGATGGTCAAGAAGTGGACAGATGATCAGGGACCTCGAGACCGGCTGTGATGCTAACAAATGATTGAGAGAGCAGATGACTGAGAAAGCAAGAAGATGACTGAGCAGAATGACTGAGAGAACCAAGAGATGATCAAGAAAAGGACAGTTGATCAAGAGACCCTAAGAATGACTGACAAAGCCAGATGACTCAAGAGAGCAGATGATTAATAAAAACAGTTTATGGCTAAGAAGAGACTAGATGATTGAGAGAACCATTAGAAAGATGATAAAAGAACAGAAGACCAAGTGAACCAGGGAAAGGTTGAGGATTAGATGACTGACATAACCAGGAGATGAGTGAGAAGAAAATAAATGATTGAGAGAATCAGATGACTATGCAGAGAATAGATGATAAAGTTGGTCAAGAATAGAACAGATAATCGATAACATCAGGAAATAGTAGAGAAAATAATAGATTGTAGAGAGAACCAGGCATTAGAAGACAAGATAATAGATGGTAGAAGGAACAAAGAAATAGTAGAGAAGAGATGGCAGAGAAAACAAGGAAATAGAAGAGAAGAGAATAGATAGCAGAGAGAACCAGAAAATTTAAGAGAATAGATGGTAGAGAGAACCAATATATAGTAGAGGAGAGATCAGATAATAAAGAGAACCTCAATATAACAGAGAAGAGAACAATTGGTAGAGAGAAACAGGAAATAGTAGAGAAAATAATAGATTGTAGAGAGAACTAGGCATTAGATGATGAGAGAATAGATGATAGAAACAACACAAAATTATTAGAGAACAGAAGAGATGGCAAAGAAAACCAGGATATAGTAGAGAAGAGAACAGATGGTAGAGAGAACCAAGGAATAGAAAATAAGAGAAAAAGAGAAGAGAAGAAATGGTAGAGAGATTCAAGCAATAGAATAGAAGAGAATAGATGGAAGAGAAAACCAAGATATAGTAGAGAAGAGGAGAGATGGTAGAAATAACCAGGAAATAGTAGAGAAGAGAATAGATGGTAGAGAGAACCACGATATAATAGAAGATAATATCTGGTAGAGAGAACCAAGATATAATAGAAGATAATATCTGGTAGAGAGAACCAAGATATAATAGAGAAGAGATGGTAGAGAGAACCAATATATAATAGAGAAGAGAATAGATGGTAGAGAGAACCAGGAAACAGAAGCTAATAGGTGCTAGAGAGAAACAGGAAATCGAAGAGAAGAGAATTGATGCTAGATAGAACCAAAAAAATAAGAGAATAAATGGTAGAGAGAACCAGGAAATACAAGAGAATAGATGGTAGAGAGAACCAGATGGTCGAGAAGATAAGAGTAGTAATTATGTGAGTAGTTGACAAGCAAATAAAAAGTGGTGAATGAAGTCAGTAGACATAGAGGACTGAGAAGAGTGAAGTGTTCAGTTTATTGATGTAGGAGGGTTGACAAAGCATCCAAATAAGATTATTAAAAGAACCAGAACATTGAACCAGATGATTAAAGTACTATCAATGACTGAGCAAAAGAAAGATTATTTAGAGCCAAAGCATATCAATAGAGTTAGGAGATCATTTTATTACACTCCAATTTACTCTGAGTTAAAATTGTATCATATGGGACCCTGTCCTTGCCCTAATCACCTTCAGAAAACTTTTGTAACAAAACTTGACAGATATAATGACTTCTGAAAGGTCATCGTTACAGGGCAATCCCAGATACTTAAGTCTATTTTCTGCAAGAAAAGTTGTAAACTAAAAAGTTATTCTAACAATCTCATTAAAAGTCAGGAGGCTTAACAACGAAGCAGCAATATCACAATCTGTTATTTTAGTGATTTGGTATGCGACCAGAGACTCGGACTGCGTTAAAGAACATTTGATCTATTCTGAAGCTCCGGTAATTGAGATGCTAACCTGCTGCTCTTTTCCTTCACTTCTCTGAAGGATGTTACTAAAACACTCTACTACACAATTATAAGGATGGAAACGTCATCGCCGCTGGTCCGAAGCACAGGTTATTTTCCAATATGTATATTATTCAGATGATGTTACAGAGTCAAGTGAAAGGAAGGGCCATGTCCTCGACAGAAACTAAAGTTTCATTTATTCACTGCAGGGAAATATTGATGATTCATTGGAATGGGAGCTAACCCAGACCGATGTGTGTGTTCTATACGTATGGAGGTCTGGAAGGCCGCACCTAAGAGATAAAGGAACTCTCCTGTTACTCCTCTCATGTGCGGACTTCGTGCATCCATAACCCTAGCTTAAGATTTCCGCACAGATCCGCGATTGTGCGATCACAGATCCGTGTATTGGTGCCTACGGCCACTCACGCATCAACATGCCTATCTCGGGTGTGGGTTGCTGATGCGAACGGCCCGTTATTCCCCAGCCAGTTCCGAAATGCCTAAGAATCTGATTGCTTTTGCCTGGCAGAGACAAAACACTGAATCACTGAAAGATTGAACACGTTGCTGCAACTGATAAGTCTAAGTTTACCCCAACCCTTTCCCTAATCCTTACACTAACCCTCCCCTTTCATTACCCTAGACCTTCCCCAAAGCTTAACCCTAAGACTCCCCTCCACGCAGCCTAACCCTAAGACTACCCTTCCTGTAGCCTAACCCTAAGACTCCCCTCCCTGCAGCCTAACCCCAAGACTCCCCTCCCCGCAGCCTAATCCTAAGACTCCCCTCCCTACAGCCTGACCCTAAGATTCCCCTTCCCGCAGCCTCACCTGCCTGGCATCTATGCCATGAAACGCGTTAGTGACCTTTATAAAACAATCAGGACCTTGTACCTTGGGACATATTTGCTATTTTAAATTTGCCTCTAATACCTCTAACCACTTGTCCTCATTTGGATCATGGACTGTTTCAAGTGGAACCGCTGTTTGTCTCCTCCTTCCTCCCCCTTCCACACTGCCTCTGCTACGGAGGTAACGGGGAGTACGGACCTATTAACCTCACTGGACTATTTGAATTATTCAACGCTGATCATAACGTCTCTGGAGCCTCTTATTTCCATTCAGCCCCGGCTTGCCGGAGTAACGGCGGAAGACCAGGACTAATCTCTCAAGATTCCCTTAGCTGACAGGCCCGGATGCGCACCTGCCAGCGGGTAGGCTTCTCAGCAAACTATTTCAACCTTTAATAGAGGTTTTTCTTCTCAACAGTGCTCACCCTTTGTTTTTGTGCACCTAGATGCACATTTGCTCTCTATTGGAATTGTGGGCAGTCTACAGATCGGATTATTCTTTGGATTTATGCCTAACTGTTTATTAGCACATCCCACAATAACTGCATATTACCACCTTTGTTGCAGTGGTCCTGGTTAACCCTGATTTTTTATATGTTTTTAATTTTAAATAAATTGTTAACATAGTTTTACAAGTACATGTGAGATTATCTACTTCATTAGCGCAGCATTGTTATCTATATTTGTGTTCTATTACACCTCTTCCTTTATACAATGCTCCCTCCTCTAGCTGGTTACAACCCTTGATATATGTGAAAGCTGCTATCATGTGCCCCCTCTCCCTTCTCTGCTCCAAGCTATACATGTTTAGTACCTCTAGCCTTTCTTTGTATGATTTGTTACACAGGCCATGGACCATTTTAGTTGCTCTTCTCTGCTCCAAGCTATACATGTTTAGTTCCTCTAGTCTCTCTATGTATGTTGTGTGAGACAGGTCATGCACCAGTTTAGTTGCTCTTCTTTGCACAGTCTCTAATGTATTTATGTCATTCTGGAGATATGGTCTCCAGAACTGAACACAGTATTCCAGGTGAGGCCGCACCAACAATCTATAAAGGGGCATCACTACTTCTCTCTCTCTGCTACTAATTCCTCTCCCTATGCATCTGACCAACAACCTTCCTAATTGCTTTGTTACATTGCTTGGCTAAGCTTACCCATGGCAATAACCCAGGTTTAGGATTTTACAATAAACAATTACCCCAAATGTCTCGAAGACCATTTGTAGAAGAGACCAGTTTTATTCCTTACAGCAAATCCCTTTACCACCACCACCACCACAAACCCCCCTCCCCATAAAAAAGCAATTATATCATTCTGAGCCAACAGACCTCACCTTGCTGCAGAGTGGAGGCATTAAACATTAGATAAACCCCTTTGTGCCAGGAAATGATTAAAGATGAATGTAAAAAAGCTGAAGGCTGCTTCCCATCATGATCTGAAAACATTGCAGCAAGAGTGTGAATGATATCACAGATTAAAAGCCGGCTTCGAGGAGAGACTTGAAGAGAGATGAACACTGCAAACAGCGGGGTCAGGGGAAGCTTTGAAAGTGAAGAAAAAGTAAATTAGTGGCTGGTGGGAACCATCGTAGTGTCATTTGGAAGGGTTTTAAAGTAATTAGGGGTGAAAAACAAAAGCTTTTATTTTTTAGGATCAAAGAGAAAATAAGGTTTGCCTGTTATCTCGCCAGAATTTTACAGGAAAATTAAAGACAAAGACAAGCTGGTCCGAATGCGCTGAACACGGGTAACGGAGAGTGCTTCTCCTCGCGGACAAACCCTTTATGTACACGCAAAAGACGAATTCAGTAACATTCGTTACAGGGTATAAATAAGCAGCTTCTTCTCGTTACTTTTCAATGAAGTAACGAAACATATATGCAAAATATAAACTCTGTTCTGGAATCCCAAGAAACGGATGAGAAGAATCCGCATTCGCAGGAACCTGATCACCACACCCATCGCACCGATTGACTTCCAATGCCTAGGGCTGAGGATGCAGTTGCTGTAACGGCAACCACAGGCAGATGACATAGCAAAAATGTTATTTTATTTCACCACAGGTGCAATGACGAAAGCTCTAAATTAGACAACTCTACATTTACTCTCCCTGGTATCATCTGTGAAGGGTGAGGGTCACCGCTAAGACCAGCCCGTTCTCTCCCAGCCAGTTTCGAACTGGCTCGGATATTGATTGCTTATGCCTCGATGAGGCATGGAGATATTTTCTTGCAATCATTCTACAGATAATTGAAACAAGGTGCTCTGAAAGGTGAATACAAAAAAAACTCCCTAACCCTAAGCTAATTCTAACCCTGACCCTACCCTTCTATTACCCTAACCCTCCTCTTCCATTACCCTCCCTTCCCCGCAGTCTGACCCTTACCCTCCCTTCCCCACAGCCTGACCCTAACCCTCCCTTCCCCGCAGCCTGACCCTAACCCTCCCTTCCCCGCAGCCTTACCCTAACCCTCCATTCCCCGCAGCCTGACCCTAATACTCCCTTCTGTATAGCCTAGCCCTAAGACCCCTCTTCCCACAGCCTGACCCTAACCTTCCTCCCCTTTCGTAACACTAAATATCCCCAGATAGGTTACTCACCTCTCCAGAGCTGTCAGTGGTGGGTGCGTCAAATCCTCTGCAAAAATTAATGGGCGAGTATGGTGATGGGCACATTCACCCGTTAATTCTAAAAAAATTAATTCTAAAAAGGCCCCGTATTCAAAATAGAGACAGCCAAAAAGTAACTTTCGGCTCTCTCCATTTCTGAAAGGAGGCCATCGTTGCGAGGACTGGAACCGGTCTGTGACATATACTCCTCCCGGTACCTGCTGTACTTAATATTACTGCGCAAGGTAAATGCCGCACACTGATGTGATTGGGGCGTTCTCTGCCCTCTTCCAAACTGACTGCCAAACCTCTGTGTGTTTCCCGAACCCTGAATCCAGCCCATAGACCGTAAAGGACTGTAACGTTATATCTGTGAATACCACAAGCTCCTTTATATTCACCCCCCACAAGTCTCAGGACAGGAAACGCCCCCTATGGGAAGGGGAGGCATCAAGGTAGAAAGGATCACTCATCACTTTGGACATTAAAAGTTTATGGCACAAATTAATTTACTGCCTATTTTTGTAACTCTAAAACCTATAATACAAGAGAAATATTAAACTTTAAAACATAATAAACTAATTACCTAAAAATGGAGAAAGCCAAGAAAATCTACTATAGAAATAGACCCTATGGGGTAGATCCAGACCTAAGTTCTTTTTATGTTCGTTGGTATACGCTAGCGTAACCACTATGCACTGCCCTGGGCACGCCTCTCACTCGTACGTAGTTTACCCAATTTACGTTTACCAAACCCTACCTTTTCCAAGTATAAGTACGGACGCACCTAACCCGGACCATTCTGTACGATTTAAATGCCTCTTTCCGCTACAAGGCATATTTCCGGGTGTCGTACAGAAGACACGCCCTTTTGTTCGTAATTACGGTGAAGTTACGCTGCTTAACATCTCCGCGTGCATGGGCAGTAACTACAAATCGGTGGTTTTACGACAGCGGCTAGCGTACGTAGCTCAGGCTCTATATCTGTAAATGACTATAGTTAATATAAAACCTATAAGCGTAATAGCCAAAATAACTATCTACAAACACCACTAACCTACAATAGATGGATACTGGTCTTCTGGTCTGACACCATATACCAATTCCTTGTTAGAATACAGCGGCCTATAAGGTTTAACAATCGCTTCCTCTTCTCCACGGATAGCGCCAGGAATACATTAGCCGTCAAATCATTTCATTTCATTTATTGTTACGGCGCATAGGATCCATTTCTCTCCGGTCCCCTGGGTAAACATTCAGTCAGCTAATTTACGCCACAGCTCCCACACTTGAGTACATCACAAATTCAATAGACAACACAAATCATTAAGTGGGGAACGGGACGAGTCTGTTCCTGATCAAAGAGGGAGATGGGAACAGAGACGATTGTATGAACAGCATCGCAAGTAACGCTCCAAAGTGATGTTTACCCTGACAGGTTCCTGTATAATTGGAAAAGCGAGAGACACATTTCTATACCCAGATACTAAACGCTCCATCGCAGAATGTAATGTTCCCGGCCGCATCTGAAGAACGTCTAATTATACCATATATCGGAAACGGAGCGATTTTTCTCCCCTTTTTATCTCCGCCAATGTGTGTTTAATACAGATAGGTAGAAACAGGAAATAAAACACCCAGGAAATGATCTTTCCAGACTTTCCAGATAATGTTTTCCTACTGTACTAAACAGGCGCTCAATAATTACATTACCAGCCCCATTAAGCTATGTGCTTACATAAGGAAACTCGATTGGAATGTGACTGTGTCTTAAAATGTCAGTTCTATCCAATCATTAAAAGCCATTAATTTACTGGTAAATTGGACTAAAGAGAACTAGATTATATTGAAGAGGGGAAGCAGACAACAGGGAGGATGAAATGTCTTAGCTTATATCACAATTTAGGCGGGTTGGTATTGTGGAGCAATGTCTGATATCAGCTCTCCTGCTGTCATACACAATTCATTACTGGCTCAGAGACTTCAACCTAAAACTACAACTACGTGCGAAAAAAAGGTACAAACATGCAAAAAAGAGGAGGTGTGGCTTGTACCAGCCATATGAGGCGTGTTCTGTGCTCAGACAGAAGAGGTGTGTCATGTGCTCAGCCAAAGTAGGTGTGTCTTGTGCTCAGCCAAAGGAGATGTGTCTTGTGCTCAGCCAATAGGAGGTGTGTCTTGTGCTCAGCCAATAGGAGGTGTGTCTTGTGCTCAGCCAAAGGAGATGTGTCTTGTGCTCAGCCAAAGGAGGTGTGTCTTGTGCTCAGCCAATAGGAAGTGTGTCTTGTGCTCAGCCAATAGGAGGTGTGTCTTGTGCTCAGCCAAAGGAGGTGTGTATTGTGCTCAGCCAAGGGAGGTTTGTCTTGTGCTCATCCAAAGGGGGTGTGTCTTGTGCTCAGCCAAGGTAGGTGTGTCTTGTGCTCAGCCAATAGGAGGTGTGTCTTGTGCTCAGCCAAAGGAGGTGTGTCTTGTGCTCAGCCAAAGGAGGTGTGTCTTGTGCTCAGCCAAAAGAGGTTTTGGAATATAAATGTCAGGAAAAAATAGCAAACAATGGACCTGATTCAGAGATTGAAAATAAGAGAGGAGAGTCTGGGCAAAACCATGCTGATTTCAGGGGGAGTCAAGTTAATTGTATCCTTTGCATGCAGGGATATATCTTTGTTTTTTGCTTACTGCACACAGATACTGACCAGCTTTACTATTACACTGCTAATTAGACTTGGGCTGCGAAATAACCACCTCTCAACTCTAATACTGTTTGCAATGGATGAAATTTGACTCCCCTGAAATCAATATGGTTTATCCCAGAAGTAACTTCCTCTCTTATTTTCTGTCGATCTGTGCGTGTGCCGGGCAGATGTTGCCCGCCGTAGTTAGAGAAACCCGTTCTTCAGGATCGGGAGTCCCCAACTGTTGTGTGGCTGAGGGGCGTTCCTCTTCGTAACTACGCAACAGTTAGGCAAGGAAGGCGGGAGGAGGTAAGCTAATGAGGGCGGGAGGGTGGATTTGGACACTTACGCTACTGTGGCCATCGTAACTACACACTATTACGCCGGATGAAGTTAGGGTACGCTTCAGCCGGCGTAACAGGGTGTAATTACGCCGGCCACAGGGGGAGTGCATGCCGATACGCTGTGCATCGGCGTAGTTCAGGATCAGCCCATAAGAGAGGAAGTTACTCCTGGGCTAAACCATGTTAATTGCAGGGGAGTCATATTTCATCTGCTGTAAACAGTATTAGAGATGAGAGGTGATATTTCCCAGCCCAATTCTAAATAAAGGTGTAACAGTAAAGCAGGTCAGTATCTGTGTACAGTAAGCAATGAAAAGATATATCCCTGCATGTAAAGAATACAATTATTATGACTCCCCCTGAAATCAACATGGTTTTTCCCAGGTGTAACTTTACTCTCTTATTTTCCATCTCTGTATCAGGCCCATTGTTTGCTATTTATTTCTGACATTTATATTCCGAGAGGCGGGAATGACACAGTTATGCACGATTCTGTATCTCATGCAACCTGCACCATGTTTCGAAACCCATTTGCGCAACGCTTTTGCGTACAAATTTGCGCTCCGATCTGGATTGGGGCCATGCAGTTTAGCTGCTGTGTGCCCATACGTGTCGAGTCACAACCGCTTCCGATCCAAAGGCTCCGCTGTGTTCGCTTTAGCATCGCACTTTTACAAACGCATCTACGGCACGCAAAATGCGTCCCCATTTCCGCACGGATCCGGATCATATCCCGCTGTTTGCATCCGGCAATCACAGACTTCATATTCCTGATGTATTATGGGCTCTGCCTCCTTCAGCACATATTCATTGAATCCATACTGTGAAAATCTAAACGGTTATTGATTCCTTGAGCGAGCATGCACCATTCAGCACAAGGTAATTGCATTATGGCAACAATCTTTTTTATTAATTGCCCTAAACATTAAGGAGCCAGCAGTTTGCAGTCAGAACCAGCTCATAAATAATAACCGTAGGCAATTATTTATTTACAATTTATCTTTATATTTCCTAGGATGGAGGAAGCTGAGAGGAATGTTACAGTGTGTTGGACAGAGCTGCTGACATGCCTGCAAATATAGAGGGACTATTATAAACTGGTATATAAACTGGTGAGCATGGAGAGACAGTGCTTATTATGAGGACTGTGCATTTGTCACACACATACACGATTTGCAATGTGCTCCACTCACTCACAGGTGCTGAGGCTTATGACTGCTCCACATATTGGGGCTGATTCAGAGATGCGATTGCGAAAAGATCGCAAATATACGTATCTAATGTTAAGATCTTAGCAGGTTCCAGCCCACTGCATAAACAGTCACTCCCCTTGCAAACAGCGGCGGATCTTAAACTTAGACCACCACTGACTAGCCCTAACTCTACGCTGTCATTTGGGATCTTAAGTGACGTGGTAGCGTTCATTTAAGATCCTAAGTGTCAGCCCGCGCCCACTTTCCCTCATTTCCCTGCCCCCCCCCGCCCATTTCCATGCAAATCCTTAAGATCTTAAAGATTCGCAGCAATTAAGATCTTAAGTGCTTGCGTGCGATTCAAACTTACGCTCTTAGCTAATTTACGCTCCTAACCGCTATGTAGACGGCGTTGCACTATTACTACGCATGCGCAGTTTTGCGAATTTTCTAAGATCTTAAATATACGCTCCTAAGTGCCGTGGAAATCGTATCTCTGAATCAGGCCCATTGTGTCTTAGGGAGAATGCTGACTTCAGTAAAATCTACAACACATCACAGGAAGGGATGAGCGGTGGAGATACCACACAACCTTACACATCGATGGCTTGCATTTGATATTGAGACTCAGTGATGAGATTTCCTTACAGGGTACAAAGTGTCCACAAGGAAAAGGACATCAGTCCGATAGTCACATTGAAGGTGGCGGCTGAATTGTATTACTTATTCTGCATTCGTTTTTTGGTATAGGTTCATTACTAAATCACTACAACCACAACCTCCCGTTTTGGGGATCTTCTGTTACTGTAAAAAGGAAATAAAATGTATATTACAAATTTGCAAAACTGTGATGTCAAAAGGGACATGTCAGCATTACTATATTTCATTAGACGGGTGACGCGGGAACAACTCGGTTTGACAGGACCCTGCCATCAGTGAACGCTGTGAGTTCAGATAATCGTCATAAGGGCCGACGCGATGCGGTCCATGGGGGAATGCGGTGCAGACCGGCGGCAGGCTGCTCATCCCCCGGCTCACTGCTGCGGCGCACTGACTGAAAGCGGGTTTAACACGGCGGCTGATAGCAGGGACCTATGCAAATGACACTGACGTGACATTAGGTTACCCATCGTCACACTGGAGAGCGAGTGCCACGGAGGATAATAGCAGATGAAAGGAAGGAAGACATCAATTGTAAGTAAAGTATAGGACTTACAGACAAACTAGGGGAATACAGAGAGCTGGAGACACATGATGAGGAATACTGGGAGCTGCAGACACATGATGGGGAATATTGGGAGCTGAAGACACATGATGAGGAATACCAAGAGCTGCAGACACATGATGGGGAATATTGGGAACTGAAGACACATGATGGGGAATATTGGGAGCTGGAGACACATGATGAGGAATACCAAGAGCTGCAGACACATGATGGGGAATACTGGGAGCTGGAGACACATGATGGGGAATACTGGGAGCTGGAGACACATGATGAGGAATACTGGGAGCTGGAGACACAAGATGGGGAATACTGGGAGCTGGAGACACAGGATGGGGAATACCGAGAGCTGGAGACACATGATGGGGAATACCGGGAGCTGGAGACACATGATGGGGAATACTGGGAGTTGCAGACACATGATGAGGAATACTGGGAGCTGGAGACACAAGATGGGGAATACTGGGAGCTGGAGACACATGATGGGTAATACTGGGAGATGGAGACACATGATGGGGAATACTGGGAGCTGCAGACACATGATGGATAATACTGGAAGCTGGAGAGACACGAATGGGGAATACTGGGAGCTGGAGACACATGAATGGGAAATAACGAAAGGCTGGAGAGACATGAATAAGATATATAGTCTGTATTGTGTGGCAGTTATTAGGATGAAGTGCGAATTGTATAGCGGACACTAGGACGCTGTCTGTATTGTATAGTCGTGACTATGATATACTTCCATTTATTGTGGTTACAAGATTGTGTTTTATGACGTTTACGATAATCTAAGACGGTCACTAATGTTAACCGTTAAACTGTTAAAAAGAAGGGCGCAAATTTTGTTTGCAGGGGGCGCAGAACACCCTAGCACTGGCCCTGGTAAACCACAGCTAGAAAAAAATAAGGTAAAATGGCAAATACAACATTATTCTGCCACTGTCATTTATCTAAAAGAAAAATTACTTTTTTTTGTTTCTTTAGTTGTTTTAGAGCTTTATACAAAATTACATATAACAGAAAATGTATTGAAATGTTGGCCAACAATATTATATATAATACAAAAGCCAGAATGTACCGGATTGCCCCCATCACTTACTGTCACATTGTTCAATCTGATATAGTCAAATATTCTTTCAAGGTATAAGGTTGTTACATTTGTGTTAATACTCCCTCAATGTGTATAGAAAACAAAGCTTAACTCAGCGAGAGGATTTGTTACGCCAGGTAATTGGTGAGAGAGAAGAGCTTCGCTTTGACAGAAGTGCGCAGAATTCTATGTACATATTATATACCTGTAAGAACATAATAGTGTTTTTGTTCGAGAATGAACGTCAATAGAAAGTGCACATGCCGAACGGCAGAATAATTCCGCACGCCACGGTTACAGGAGAGTGACGTTCTTGCCGCATTCATGTAAAAGCAGAATTCAGGTGACACAAAGCATCCGCGTCTCCGTCATCTCATAAGAAGCCTGAAGAATGAAGAAGAAATTCTTCAACTCCATTTCCCGGCTCTTATGTTTCAATTAGTTCTTCGGCTGAAACAGCAACTGAGATGCCTGGTCTGTAAAACAATGCTCATATCTGCTGCAGCTCTCTATAAAAGAGCGCAATTAATTACACGCTGCAAATGTATCATCAGAATC
>WWET01000630.1:109005-125546 GCA_011038615.1 Limnodynastes dumerilii
TGAAAATACACAGCTCTCTAAGACTATGCACAATACAGAGACATTCATTGCTATAGGGTCCTGGGAACTGATTACTGACTGGAATATCATTAAGTCACAAAATAAAGAAATATACGGTGTATATATAATGAAGTATGGAGTGTGTATGTTCTCCCTGTGTCTGTGTGGGTTTCTGCCGGGTGCTTCGGTGTCCTCCCACACTCCAAAAACATGCTGGTAGGTTAATTGGCTGCAGAATAAATTAACCCTAATGTGTGTGTGTGTGTGTGTGTCAGGGAACTTAGAATGTAGCTCCGATGGGTCAGGGATTGATGTGAATGTGAAATATTCTCTGTAAAGCGCTACGTAACCTGATAGCGCTGTATAAAAAACCTGTTAATAAATAAAGCTCCCGCCATTGTCCTGGATTAAATCTTCGAGTTAATAAGTTATCAATGAGTTGGATGTAACTGTCAATATTCTAAAAATAATCATCTCTTATAATTAGCGGCTCTTCTAACACACCCATGTCTGGCTGCCCAGTGGGGTTTGTATTTTTGGGGTATCATTTAAAATAAGCTCCACCCACAACTGACCTTCAATGTTGTTACCACGCCCTCTTGTTCCTAAACCTCTCCCCTTTTGAAGCCGTGCGCGTCAGGGCAGTCCCTCATAAATCGAGATGTGGCGTCATCCAAATCCATCCAGCGGAAGGCCCAAACAAGGCTCATGTCTGAAAGTTCTTCTCAGCGCACACCAATGAGAGGTCCCACCGGGAGCCTAACCCTCAAAGCTGGCCAGGATCCAACTGGACCACATCGCGCTGGGTTTCATCCCAATCGGGGCTGAGGTGTGTAAGATGTTCACCAACAAACACACTTACTATTATAGGGGCACAGTCGTGCATGCCACCACTGGCTTTCTCATAGGGGGGGCATGGTATTTGAGGGGCTGTAGTTTAGAAAGTATTTGATATTTTAAGATGAAATTTTCACCCATCCGTAGAGAATCGTCTTTTGTTGCCCCATTTTATAGAAAAATTAAAAATGACAAAACCGGAATAGGTCAAAGTGGAAAACGTTTCCCTTTTTTCCACTTCCTTTTCAGCAAAGTCGTATCTTATTGTCAGAATTTTGGGAAGGCAGCGCTCAGGGGACATATATTTATACAATGGGGCGGATCCAGCCCTACGTGGTAATACGCCGGGCGTAAGCGTAAGATCGGCTTAAAAGCCGATCTGCACATGCACCAGGCAGATGTTGCCCGGCGTAGCAACGGCAATGCCCGATCGTGGATCGGGCGTTCGTAGCAGCACCATAGTAACACTGGAGGGGGCGATCCCTCCGTTACTACGCTGCAGTTAGTGCAGGTAGGCGGGGGGGTGAGGTTCTGGTCCGAACGTCCGATTTTTTAATAAGCCATTTCCTCCCAGGCAGTTGCGAACTAGGTGGGATTTCGATTGCATATATCTCGATGAGGCATAGCAATCGATCCACCGAGCACCGAAAGCTCCGTGCTCCAACATGGTATGCAAAAATAGTCCCCCCACTCCTTTCCCCCTAATCCTCCCTCCCCTGCAGCGTGACCCTAACCCTCCCTCCCTTCAGCCTGATCCTAATCCTCCCTCCCCTGCAGCCTGACCCTAACCCTCCCTCCCCCGCACAGATAGTTTACTCACCTGTCCCTGGTCCGGCGATAGCGGCGGTGGAGGTGCGGCGGAGGGATATCGGTAATTGCGAAAGTGAATGGGTGAAGTATCCCGAATGGCGTACTCACCCATTCATAAAAAAAAGTCTAAATCGGTAAGTATTCGAAAAAAGGGACATCCAAAAAGGAACTTTCGGATGTCCCTTTTTTCGGAAATCAGATTTTTGGCCGGAGATTGTAACCGGTATGCTGTGTGTGTATGAATGGTGCACGGTCAGTGGTGAGTGTGGGGAAGGCACAACAAAGGGTACAGGGCACACACACACTACGATATATATAAAAACTCGAATGCCAGCAATTGGCAGGTACACACACTAATAAGTCCAGACGTCACAATAATAGTGAGAGAGCAAGATCAAAAAAAGAACATTGCTCATGAGAATGAAAACTCTTCTAGTAATCAGTCCATCATCATATTATTAGTACAACACATATATCAACTTCAAGGGATTCCTCATCATTCCGATATAATGTACTGTATGTAGTAAAGATGGAACATCAAATCTCAACAAAAATATACATCCGATTGTCAAACATCCTGAGAAGCACTGAATCATGGGAAAATCACAGACGAAAGCTTCATAAATATATGTGGCAGAGTTCAGTGCAGCAAATTGTAAAGTAAAGCTGTGCCATAAGGTAACATCTTGTCCCAAAGGTATCTCAACGGTGACCGTTTTGGTTCATATCTGCACCATCATCAGGGGACTTGAAATGCGTCAGCAGAAATGGTAAGTAAAGACGCGTGTGTGTGTGTGTGTGTGTGCGTGTGTGTGTGATCTCCGCCGTAAAGGCAGAGATCGACATGTAGTGCAGGGGGTGTGCACTCCCCGCTACAAAAACGGCTGTAATGACCTCGCTCACTCGTAAGTCAGGATCCAGCTCATGTCCAATTTTCGTATATTCGGTCAATATGGAGAAAGGGCCTCACTCTGTCGGTCAGGCCTTTGATCTTGCGAAATAGCGCTTCATATGCAAAGAGATCCGCTACGGGACATGTGATGCGCGCCTACGCAGTTCTCTCCCTTTTTGACCAACTTATGCAAACCGCTTGCATAAAATCGCAAATCTTATTAGTTCAAGATCAGGATCGTTGTCTTTGGAAACAATTCAGACATAAAACCGTGCTCGGTGCCCGTGTTCCGGCGAGCTCCGGCAATGCCGCACTGAAAGTACAGTCAGAAAGAATAAATGAAATGTCACTGTTCGCCACAAGTCACACACTGTCACAGTGTCGCACGTCCTCAGGGAGAAGCTCGTTCCAGCTACAATAACCGCAGCTAAAAATAGACCGCAGCTTCGATGCCGAGAGATTAACCGGGACCTGTCTGTCCTCCCACCCTCCAGAGAGCCAGCAATTCACTTCCAATATGAGCATCTCTCCTGAGCCCCTGATACAGGTTTATGTACCTCTCAGCAGGGTGATGTCTATATCTACGTCAGGGCTGGAGGATTGCGGGTGACGGGACGCCTGAGAGGGGCCTGGACGAGGACACCGGGGTAGATCCAGACCTAAGTGCTCGTTACATTCCATTGCGTAGCGCATTTTCAAGGCACTCCCCTCGCTCGTATGTACTTTTGCCGTTTTTACGCTTCCCGAACTCTACCTCAACTTTTCAAAGCGTAACTACTGACGTACGTAAAGGCTACACGTATGTAAGTGTCTAAGCCACGCCCAAACTGTACGATTTAAATGTCCCCCCTGCCTCCGAAGTGTAATTATGGGCGTCGTATGGATGTCACGCCTCTTCGTTCGTAGTTACGCTGTTGATACGAGACTGCTACGTATGTTCAGAGTTACGTGGCGCAATATCTTCCGTGCGCATGCGCAGTAAATACAAATAGCCGATTTTACGTCAATGGCTAGCGTAAAATCGCTTGCATACGTAGTTTAGGATCTGGCCCACTGTTTGTGACAATGGGTCTGATCCAGACCTACGATGTAGCGCACTACATAGAGTGTACTAGCACTCAGTGTTACATCGTGGGTCTCCCCCTGACACTCCCCCTGTCCCATCGTATTTACACTCTCTTACGCCGGCTGAAGGCTACCCTAACTTCAGCCGGCGTAAGGGAGTGTATATACGCTGGGACGGCGGCGTTAGTACGATAATGCCGCCCTCCCAGCCTCATTACCCTCCCTCCCCCCGCCTCCCTGCACTAACCTCAGCATAGTAACGATGGGGGACGCCCCCTCTAGTGTCACTACGCTGAAGCTACGGACGCCCGATCTAACGCTTTTAAGCCGATCTTACGCTGCTGGCTGGCATTTTAACGCCAGGTCTGGATCAGGCCCATTGGCCGAACCAATCAGAATGCATTCCACCTGCCGAGAGCAAAGACTCTTCCAACAGAGGGGCGGAGCGGCGTTCAGATTGGGCGTTCCCTCTCTCGATGCACCCATCCACATTACACAGCTATAGGAAGGTCCCTGCGTTTAAGGACAGTGTCCATTACAATGATGAGATGGGCGACAGTCTAATCGCAACTGTATCAGGGCCAACAGCTTTCAAACAAAGAAGAGAACAAGAAGAACAGGTGCAACGTCAAATGTTCCGTTTTAGACAAGGAAGCTGTTCCCAATGGCAAAGGCTAGGCCGCTGGACGGGGAAGGTTAGGGTTAGCGTTAGAGGATGGCTACGGTTAGGCCTCGGGAAGGGGATGGAGAGGGGGCGGTTAAGATTAGGTCGTGGGACAGTGATGGTTAGGGCTGCTGTAATGTATTCTGGAGTGCTGGCTATGATTTGTGTGGACACTGGAGACACAATGCCTTGCACTAAAACTATAAAAAATAAAATATTTATATAGAACGACTGAAAATATTTTATACCTACACAATTCTCCAACTTCAGGACAGCGTTCTCAGTGTGAAATGCTAACACAATGGCCGGAAAGAAGATATTGGTTGCAGTCATTTAGTGCAAACTAGACACCTAAACGTATATGTCCGTATATAACAAACAGTATTTACTGTTACAAAAGCAGAGTAACGTTACACATACTGGCTCCAACACCATACAAAACCTCAAAATGCTCTATCATTATGTATTAATCACCTTATAACTTCCAGTATATAGAATACAGAAATCTGGGGGTTCGCCGTTCCAATTATCGGTCTTTCAATAAATCACTTTGCGGTAACGAAGCGCAGACTGTCGGCAGTTTTCGGCAAGATAGCGTCAGTTCCGCGGCTACTGTCTCTACGAAGAGACCTAAACTTATCCCTCCCCTTCCCTAACCTTAACCCTCCTGTCTCTGCAGCCTAACCCTAACACTCCCCTCTGCGCAGCCTAACCCTACCCATCTCAGTCCTGCAGCCTAACCCTACCTATCCCGGTGTCAGCCTAACCCAACGCCTCCCTATCCTGCAGCCTAACCTTAACCCTTCCCTCTCCGCAGCCTAACTTTAACCAAGAATGGACACCTTGTCGAAAATAAGAACATTCCATTCTGTACCCCTCCCGATAAAGAAATAGGGCCATATTCACAGATCCGGTTTTTTAAAGTACGCAATTATACGCATGCACATAGCAAGGCCACACCCACCAACACCCATGACACGCTCCTCTCCCGGCTGTGCAATCATAGACTTACCCTACCCATCTCAGTCCTGCAGCCTAACCTTGACCCTCCCCTCTGCGCAGCCTAACCCAACGCCTCCCTATCCTGCAGCCTAACCTTAACCCTTCCCTCTCTGCAGCCTAACTTTAACCAAGAATGGACACCTTGTCGAAATAAGAACATTCCATTCTGTACCCCTCTCGATAAAGAAATAGGGTTGTATTCACAGATCCGTTTTTTTTAAAGTACGCAATTATACGCATGCACGTAGCAAGGCCACACCCACCAACACCCATGACACGCCCCTCTCCCGGCTGCGCAATCATAGATTTACACCTCCATAGCCCACTGTGATATTCCGTTTGTGCGATTCAGTAAAGCCGCAACCTCAAGTGTTCATTTAAATGCCTGCCCCCACCCACTTTCATGTAAATTATCAAGTACGTATTTCTACACCGCACATCCGCACATTTGTCCCCAAGTGCGATTCACATAAAGCACTTACGTGCATATATTCAACGTGACTTACATAAAGTTACTCCACATGCGCAGTTAAAACGTACTTAAAAATACGCACGAATCTCCACATGAAAATGGATCTAGGCCCCTTATTATTTATGCAATGTAGAAATTGAGATGAGTGACACCTACACCTAGAACTAGAAACAGGTATCCCCTCTCCCAACTATTGCACGACTTAGAGGTAAGTATTTTATGGACTGATAAGTGGGAGATGAGTTGTCAGCAAGACCAGGAACCCTTCAAGCAGAACTGCACCAGAAAAAAACATGAAACGTTGCAGCCCCTGTGGAATCGGATGAATATTTTGCAGAACAGATTTCCACATCTCCAGTCTTACATTTTGCTAGTGGCTTCAATGCAAAACTAACCTCAGTGACGGGAAGCTGGACACAGCAATTCATCATAATAAATTGATTATAAATAATAGATGGTGCTCAATCTCCAAGAAATATCATCAGCGTTCCGTTTTCATTGCTTTACAGCCCAAAATGTATCAGGGCACATCCCTTAACCAGTAAAGCTGTCACCCCCGGGCGCTGCTGAGTCTGCATTGTGACAGTCACAGGCGGCAGATTCGGGGGAGAGCGATGCTTGCTCTTAGATCACAAGTAATGCAGGATGAAACATCGCCTTATTTATTCATCCAAAGTTGCAAGACAACTGTATTTCCTGCCAAATGTCTCATTTACCAAAGCAGTAATAGATTCCTGCAGAACGACATTAGTGAGGAAGGGGGCGAAGCACCTTCTGGCAAAACGACAGCCACAGATCTTTTGTGTAATGAAATCTATTGCGGATCGCTGTCAGTGTTTACCTATCATGCAAAGCGATTTTTTTATATTATTATTCTATTCTATTTTATTTTTTAAGATGTGGAAAACTCTCAGACTTGTTACAGAATGTGAATTTCAGGATACATCTACAAAGAAAATTCAGTGTGCAAAGAGTATACACTTCTATCAATTTACCCACAGTGGTAAAGCGCTGGGTTGGCCCCTAAGCTGACAATCGTTCAGTTCTATAGCACATCTTAAGATCTGTATTAAACTCCTCCAGAATGTTCAATCATAGATGCCTGCTCCGGATTCATTCACATGTGACACAGCAAGGAACCAGATGATACGACTAACAGAGGAAATCAAGTATCTGTTTCCTAACTCTCCAGGCACCATTGCTCTGAGACATCTGGTGTCAGCGCACCATCGTCCTGTGATATCAGTGCACCATTGTCCTGTGATATCAGTGCACCATCGTCCTGTGATATGGGTGCACCATCGTCCTGTGATATGGGTGCACCATCGTCCTGTGATATGGGTGCACCATCGTCCTGTGATATCAGTGCACCATCGTCCTGTGATATGGGTGCACCATTGTCCTGTGATATCCGTGCACCATCGTCCTGTGATATCGGTGCACCATTGTCCTGCAATACTGTGTGTCAATGCACTATTATTCTTTTGATTGTGCCTGTGCACTATTGTTCTGTGATGTCGTGTGAGTGCACCATTGATCTACAATATCAGGAGTCTGTAACACCAAGGGATTTGTAGCAGCCATCAAATTATTAAGAAGCTGAGTTACCAGACTGACGGACTGATCTAGACGATGTACACAAGGAGTAATGCCCGGCCGACGAATTCGTTGTGAATGATGATTCTAATAAGGACGAGCGCTCTAAACAACAGTAAACATCTCCCAACCAGCAGAGAAGCAAATATACAAGGTGCGTATGTTGGTAGATTAATGGGCTGCTGAATAAATTAGCCCGTGTGTGTGTGTATGTGTGTGTGTGTGTGTGTGTGTGTTAGGGACCTTGGTATGTAGCTCCAATGGGTCAGGGACTGAGGTGAACGGAAAATATTTTCTATAAAGCGCTGCGTAATCTGGTGGCGCTATATAAACACCTGTTAATCAATACTTGGCGCACACCTTCATATCTGCCTGCCGCCTCCTTCTTCTCCGCATCGTATTATCTGCATATGTTTTAATTATTTTCCGTAAATCAGATTTTTTTTTTCCTTCCATTTTAATCAGCATCATTTCCTCAGCTCCTTCAATTTTCCCAAATTCTATTAAACTGTACATCTGCTCCGGAGAGAGCCTGGCACGACCTCAGACAAACCCATCGCCACCGTTCCTGGAGTACTGTGTAAAACGTATCTGCAGGCATGTCTGGTACATGAATCACGTGTCATCCACCTCTATACGACCGACATAGATTTACCAAAATGTCCAAAAACAGAAAATGTTTCCCATAGCCAACAATCATTCATGAGAGTGATAGATATTTAGAGCTAGAATCTGATTGGTTATAATGGGCAACATTTATACTTTACTGAACGTATCACAAAGCCTCACAGCAATCTAAGTGCATGATAAAAGTCATATCATAGAGCAAAAAGTAATAACTGAGATAAAAAGGAAAAAAAAAAAAAAAGTCCATTAACTCCTCAGTACTTCTAAAAGAAAAAGAAAAAATACAGAGGTTCTTAAATCCTCTTTATTACTAATCTGGTCAATGCTCACTGCCCTCAGCATCCCTTTTGGTGTATTTCCAAACATGTTCCCTAGGTTACCATCCTCCTCCCCCATCCGCTCCTGCCCCTTCCCTTGTCTTTCTGTCTCCCCCCTACCTACCACCCCCATTCAGGTAAAATTTTTGGAAAGCCTCCAGTCATCTTTTTTGGAAATGGATTCTTTCTATTTATTACCCTTTCACATCTCCACAAAAAATCGTGTTTTTGGCCAAAAACCTTGGTCTCCGCACCGATGTGAAGGGTTCCATTTTTGTCGCCCCCGGGTCTAAGGACCTGACGTTCAGACCACCCGGCAATAAAGAAAGGTTTGGTGTTTTTCAGCACTGGTCCCTCACAAAGACACCTCATTGGAGAGATTTGTTTTGTTTGGAGAAATACAGGCCCATATTCAGAGTACCAGACGTATAACATATATGTCCGGTGTTTAGCGATTTTTACTACTGCACATGCGTAGTAATGTTTAACGTAATCTACTTATCTTTAGCTTACGTAGATTGCATAAATGCGATCTGAAAGACCACATTTGCACAATCTACGTAAGAAAAAGATACATAGATTATGCTAAAAAAAAATGACTACGCATGCTCTAAACACCAGACGTATATGTTATACGTCCGGTACTCAGAATACGGGCCACAATTACTAAATTCATTGCGGCAAATAGCGGAGCTGCAGGCAGACCAGAAATTAAAAGTACTATAAAACTGTAGTTACACTTGTCTGTCTCCTCTTTGGTCCACCATCAGTTCCGCTATTCGCTGCTACGAATTTCGTATTTGCCTATCCCCTTTCTGGTCTGCATTGACTAAAAAAAACCTGTGTAAGACATGGGGCCAGATTTACTAAGCTGAGGGAAAGTTAAAGTGGAGATGTTGCCTATAGCAACCAATCAGATTGTAGCTGACATTTTCTTGCATGTGCAACATCTCCACTTTAACTTTCTCGCAGCTTAGTAAATCTGGCCCTTGGTTTTCTAATTGGGCTTTTTTTTCTTTAACCCTGGCAATTCATCCTGCCATAACCCGGGTTATTGCCTTTGGCCAAAAACCCGGGTTATTAGTGGCGTTTTGAAAGGGGTTATAGCCTGTCCAACAGCCAGAGATCAGCAGCGGTCACTGGACAAGAAATCACTTCATACTTTATCCTTTTTATTCTTGAAATAAATGCAACACATTTAGAGCAATCTGAGGCAGTGAAGAGAAGACGCCTGCAGCTCCTAAGAAATAAAACAACAGAATCGTATGGATTTCTTTGGAAAAGTAAAAGTTTTCCTCTCTGGAGTTCAGCACAGGAGCAATTTAAGATATTCCTTAACACATAACAAGCAAAGTAACTGCAAAACAAAACCAACAAAATCAATAAAAATAACATATAAAATATAAAAGCGGGAAGAGAAGAGATTCACAGACGGGACGGATCTCTTTGAAGTTTGTTATATAATCCACATAACAGCCTGTGGAATCTTATAGGCAGCTTATCCAGTCTCCAATGTAAAAAAGAACGTACCCTGCGTGTGGTTTGCTGCTACGATGGTCTATTTTGCGACAGACAATTGTACGGCAGCTGAATGGCGATGGCCGTTACCGGCAGGGTCCATTTTTAGAGGGAAAAGTCGTAAGCGCAAAGAGTTTAAGCCTACAGGTAACCACTTCTTTCCCGCGGCTTAACCCTTACCTTCTATTGGCTGGTGGTAACTGAGATGCCCCCTGTATTGGGTGGAAGTCACTAGGATACTCTCTGTATTGGGTGGCAGTCACTAGGATGCCCCCTGTATTGGGTAGCAGTCACTAGGAAGCTTCCTGTATTGGGTAGCAGTCACTTGTATGCTCTCTGTATTTGGTGGTAGTCACCAGGATGCCCCTTGTATTGGGTAGTAGTCACTAGGATGCCCCTTGTATTGGGTGGTAATCACTAGGATGCCCCCTGTATTGGGTGGCAGTCACTAGGATGCCCCCTGTATTGGGTAGCAGTCACTAGGAAGCCCCCTGTATTGGGTAGCAGTCACTTGTATGCTCTCTGTATTTGGTGGTAGTCACCAGGATGCCCCCTGTATTGGGTAGTAGTCACTAGGATGCCCCCTGTATTGGGTGGTAATCACTAGGATGCCCCCTGTATTGAGTGGCAGTCACTAGGATACCCCCTGTATTGGGTAGCAGTCACTAGGATGTCCATTGTACTAGGTAGCAGTAACCAGGATGCTCTCTGTATTGGGTAGCAGTAACCAGGATGCTCTCTGTATTGGGTAGCAGTCACTAGGATGCTCTCTGTATTGGGTGGCAGTCACTAGGATGCTCTCTGTATTGGGTGGAAGTCACAAGGATGCTCTCTGTATTGGTTGCAGTCACTAGGATGCTCTCTGTATTGGGTGGAAGTCACTAGGATGCTCTCTGTATTGGGTGGAAGTCACTAGGATGTTCTATGTATTGGGTAGCAGTCACTAGGATGCTCTCTGTATTGGGTAGCAGTCACTAGGATGCTCTCTGTATTGGGTAGCAGTCACTAGGATGCTCTCTGTATTGGGTAGCAGTCACTAGGATGCTCTCTGTATTGGGTAGCAGTCACTAGGATGCTCTCTGTATTGGGTAGCAGTCACTAGGATGCTCTCTGTATTGGGTAGCAGTCACTAGGATGCTCTCTGTATTGGGTAGCAGTCACTAGGATGCTCTCTGTATTGGGTAGCAGTCACTAGGATGCTCTCTGTATTGGGTAGCAGTCACTAGGATGCTCTCTGTATTGGGTAGCAGTCACTAGGATGCTCTCTGTATTGGGTAGCAGTCACTAGGATGCTCTCTGTATTGGGTAGCAGTCACTAGGATGCTCTCTGTATTGGGTAGCAGTCACTAGGATGCTCTCTGTATTGGGTAGCAGTCACTAGGATGCTCTCTGTATTGGGTAGCAGTCACTAGGATGCTCTCTGTATTGGGTAGCAGTCACTAGGATGCTCTCTGTATTGGGTAGCAGTCACTAGGATGCTCTCTGTATTGGGTAGCAGTCACTAGGATGCTCTCTGTATTGGGTAGCAGTCACTAGGATGCTCTCTGTATTGGGTAGCAGTCACTAGGATGCTCTCTGTATTGGGTAGCAGTCACTAGGATGCTCTCTGTATTGGGTAGCAGTCACTAGGATGCTCTCTGTATTGGGTAGCAGTCACTAGGATGCTCTCTGTATTGGGTAGCAGTCACTAGGATGCTCTCTGTATTGGGTAGCAGTCACTAGGATGCTCTCTGTATTGGGTAGCAGTCACTAGGATGCTCTCTGTATTGGGTAGCAGTCACTAGGATGCTCTCTGTATTGGGTAGCAGTCACTAGGATGCTCTCTGTATTGGGTAGCAGTCACTAGGATGCTCTCTGTATTGGGTAGCAGTCACTAGGATGCTCTCTGTATTGGGTAGCAGTCACTAGGATGCTCTCTGTATTGGGTAGCAGTCACTAGGATGCTCTCTGTATTGGGTAGCAGTCACTAGGATGCTCTCTGTATTGGGTAGCAGTCACTAGGATGCTCTCTGTATTGGGTAGCAGTCACTAGGATGCTCTCTGTATTGGGTAGCAGTCACTAGGATGCTCTCTGTATTGGGTAGCAGTCACTAGGATGCTCTCTGTATTGGGTAGCAGTCACTAGGATGCTCTCTGTATTGGGTAGCAGTCACTAGGATGCTCTCTGTATTGGGTAGCAGTCACTAGGATGCTCTCTGTATTGGGTAGCAGTCACTAGGATGCTCTCTGTATTGGGTAGCAGTCACTAGGATGCTCTCTGTATTGGGTAGCAGTCACTAGGATGCTCTCTGTATTGGGTAGCAGTCACTAGGATGCTCTCTGTATTGGGTAGCAGTCACTAGGATGCTCTCTGTATTGGGTAGCAGTCACTAGGATGCTCTCTGTATTGGGTAGCAGTCACTAGGATGCTCTCTGTATTGGGTAGCAGTCACTAGGATGCTCTCTGTATTGGGTAGCAGTCACTAGGATGCTCTCTGTATTGGGTAGCAGTCACTAGGATGCTCTCTGTATTGGGTAGCAGTCACTAGGATGCTCTCTGTATTGGGTAGCAGTCACTAGGATGCTCTCTGTATTGGGTAGCAGTCACTAGGATGCTCTCTGTATTGGGTAGCAGTCACTAGGATGCTCTCTGTATTGGGTAGCAGTCACTAGGATGCTCTCTGTATTGGGTAGCAGTCACTAGGATGCTCTCTGTATTGGGTAGCAGTCACTAGGATGCTCTCTGTATTGGGTAGCAGTCACTAGGATGCTCTCTGTATTGGGTAGCAGTCACTAGGATGCTCTCTGTATTGGGTAGCAGTCACTAGGATGCTCTCTGTATTGGGTAGCAGTCACTAGGATGCTCTCTGTATTGGGTAGCAGTCACTAGGATGCTCTCTGTATTGGGTAGCAGTCACTAGGATGCTCTCTGTATTGGGTAGCAGTCACTAGGATGCTCTCTGTATTGGGTAGCAGTCACTAGGATGCTCTCTGTATTGGGTAGCAGTCACTAGGATGCTCTCTGTATTGGGTAGCAGTCACTAGGATGCTCTCTGTATTGGGTAGCAGTCACTAGGATGCTCTCTGTATTGGGTAGCAGTCACTAGGATGCTCTCTGTATTGGGTAGCAGTCACTAGGATGCTCTCTGTATTGGGTAGCAGTCACTAGGATGCTCTCTGTATTGGGTAGCAGTCACTAGGATGCTCTCTGTATTGGGTAGCAGTCACTAGGATGCTCTCTGTATTGGGTAGCAGTCACTAGGATGCTCTCTGTATTGGGTAGCAGTCACTAGGATGCTCTCTGTATTGGGTAGCAGTCACTAGGATGCTCTCTGTATTGGGTAGCAGTCACTAGGATGCTCTCTGTATTGGGTAGCAGTCACTAGGATGCTCTCTGTATTGGGTAGCAGTCACTAGGATGCTCTCTGTCCACGGCAAAAAGGAATTTAACCTGCGTGCCGTTTGCTGGTACGATGGTCTAGGATGCCCCCTGTATTGGGTGCTTTCACCAGGATGCCCCTGTATTGGGTGCTTTCACCAGGATGCCCCCTGTATTGTAAAGAGGTCACTAAAAATCTTTTATTGAATTGTGAAATAGTCAGTACGATGCACATGATTGGCTGAGCATAGCCCCACCCACACCCACCTAACGTTGAGACCTCCAACGTGGGGACACTTTAAGCTCCTTATTTACACTCCTGACACACACAATATACAGACATTCTCAGACATTGGGCCGGGTTTACAAATATGTTTTTCCGTGAGTTACGTGCGTATTTTTAGGGTCGGAGTAACTGCGCAGGTGTAGTAACTTTATTTACGCAAGTAACGTAGTATTTACTATCCATTAGAAGTCCATTGGGCACAGACTTGTGAATCGCACTTGGGGACATACGTGTGGAGGGTCACGGTTCGCACGGTCAAAGTCACATGAAAGTGGGTGGGGGGAGGCATTTTAATGGCCATCGAGGGCGCGGTTAGTTAGATACGCACATACGGAAGTAATAATCGTACGTAAATGCACACGTAGAGTTAAGGTTTCCTTATGGAGGCATACACACTCCACACAGACACAGGGAGAACACACACACTCCACACAGACACAGGGAGAACACACACACTCCACACAGATAAGGCCTAGTCTGGGAATCGAACTCATAACCACTACTGACTATCTTTTCTGTAGAGATACCTGTAGCGTTATCAGTCTCTTCAGCTGCATCCCAATAATTCCCATATTGCCGCTCCTGGCACCTCGTAGAGGTTATTTTGCTGTTTCAGCTGTCTCATTACCTCTCACTATTGATAGGTACTTTACTGCATGTGGTGTTAAACCCATTAGCAAAGCATTTAGTTACAGAAATGCATTTACAAAGTACAGAAACCGTGAACTGAGTTGAATATAAAGTGCATCATTAGGGTCAAAAGCTTTATCGCGCTGTAGGACATCCCGGGGAGGTTACAAGTAGAGTGATGGCAAGAAAGTTACAGTCCTGCTCTGTTTATCATTTACAAAAAAAGAATACATTACATCACTATTTCCACATAACAAAGTGTATCTGACAACTACACACTGGGCCTCGACAAAATGGCTGAACCCCTAAATCTTTCTACTACACCAATATAATGAAAATGCACCAGTTAACATCTCAATAACTCCCTCATTTAGTAATGACACAGCAGATAAAATGGATTTCTTCGATCGCTGGGATTTACAAAAGGTAACAAATCATTTTGGCTTAGATCTTGGCCATCCAGATGATCCAATATTCTTTCAAATGCAATGCATAGTTTTCAGTTTTGTGAATAAGTCTCCGGACGGTGCAAATGTGCTAAGATCACATCAAAATATGACATAAAAGCAATTTTAAATCACTTCCATTTTTATAAATCCAAAACATGTAATAGAAAGGGGAAGGATAACCAACAAATACATATTCCAAAGGGCATGCCTTCTAAAGATATATATATATATAGGGCCAGATCCTGAGCTACGTACGCTAGCGTTTTTATGCTAGCCACTGTCGTAAAATCACCAATTTGTATGTACAGTGCATATGCGTGGCAGATATTAAGCGACATAACTCTGATTGTACGTAACTTCAGCGTAAATATGAACGCAAGGGCGTTTCATCCAAACAACACCCGGAAATACGCTTTGTAGGCGAAGGGAGGTATTTAAATCGCACAGTAGGGGCTGGATTAGGCCGTTACATATGTCAATCTATTACCTACGTACATCTATACTTACGCTTGGAAAAGTTAAGGTAGGATTTGGGAAATATAAATCAATTAAAGTACGTACAAGAGAGGGGAGTGCCTAGTACTTATGATAACTACACCAACGAACGTAAAAACAACTTAGGTCTGGATCTACGCCATTATTAGTAATACCCTTCCCCCACGGTATAAAAACTGATCGTATGTCCAGAATGTAGACCCATCGGTAGTGACTTCCATAACTTAGAATCTTTAACTTGTGTAATCCATGCACTTCTGACATCCTCCCGATTCCCGCTTACTTGCACAACTTTTTGCGGAGCCAAGATATTTTAAAATGCTTTCGCCCCTTCCTCTCCCCACATCCCCCTTGAGCATTATCAAAGATCTGCACCAAAGGGGTGAGTCCTGTAAATAACCTCACCTGCGGATGAGGCTTGCAAATAAAAACATACTATTTCTCTATAATAATGGCGGCATCAGTATTTATTGATTGTTATATTGTCGGAATAAATCCTTTCAGTGTTATTGCGGAGACTGTGAATAGGATCCGCTGACTTCTTCATCTGTATAGAGAAGATAAAAGTAGGTGACTGCAGCTGATTCACAAAAGACAAAAGTGTATTTTTAATTCCTGTCTCTGTGAAGTGAATATTGTAGATCATTTAATCCTACAAAGAGTCATTTATTATAACAATATGGGTAGACAATAATAGGGAGAGGAATGAGTAGCAGAAGGAGAGAAGTAGTAATGTCACTTAATAGGTCAATGGTGCGGTCTGGATTCACAGTTACGTAGTTATCGTATTACGTATGTTGCTTTAAGAATTGAGATACTTCGCATGCGTACAGAAATGATACGTAGATAGCGTAAATAATCTACTACGCATGCGTAATAGCTCAATTCTTAAAACAACGTACGTAAGACGATAACTACGTAACTGTGAATCCGAAACATTGTGTTTAGTTCTGGAGGCCATACAAAGAAAGACTAACGGAAGAAACATGTATAGCTTGGAGCAGAGAAGGGAGAGGGGGGATATGACAGCAGCTTTCACATATATCAAGGGTTGTGACAAGATAGAGGAGGGGACATTATACAGAGGAAGAGGTGTAATAGAACATGAGGACATGTGTATATACTGGAGGGTGACAGGTACAGGAGGGGACATTATACAAAGGAAAAGTGGTAATAGAACATGAGGACATGTAGAGTTGTAACATGAGGACGTGTGTATACACTGGAGGGTGACAGGTACAGGAGGGACATTATATAAAGGAAGAGGTGTAATAGAACATGAGGACATGTGTATATACTGGAGGGTGACAGGACAGGTAGACATTATATAAAGGAAGAGGTGTAATAGAAAATGAGGACATGTGTATATACTGGAGGGCGACAGGTACAGGAGGAAGTTGATAGAAGGACATGTGTATATACTGGAGGGTGACAGGTACAGGAGGGACATTATATAAAGGAAGAGGTGTAATAGAACATGAGGACATGTGTATATACTGGAGGGTGAAAGGTACAGTACAGGA
>WWET01000630.1:152444-162523 GCA_011038615.1 Limnodynastes dumerilii
AGATAAATATGAGACAGACAGATAGACAGACAGACAGATAAATATGAGACAGACAGATAAATATGAGACAGACAGACAGACAGATAAATATCAGACAGACAGACAGACAGATAAATATGAGACAGACAGACAGATAGACAGATAGATAGATAGACAGATAGATAGATAGACAGATAGATAGATAGATAGATAGATAGACAGATAGACAGATAAAAAAAATGGTGTTGAAATGAGCTCCAAGTCAAACTAAGAAAGTGCTCTGATGCAAAGTCCAAAGTTTAATGGCACTCAGAGGCTTTCAATGATGTAAGGTTAGACAAAATGTCTTCACCGTTTCAGCCACACAAAAGACTTGATATTTAATGCTATAAAATGGCAAGTAGGTAATTCATTGATTAAAAGAATCCATTGCCAATGCTTCAATTGCAATGTGTGATTTTCCTTGTGGAGTGGTGGAAATATATATATATATATATATATATATATACACATCCAAGATGGAGGTTGCTTCAAATCAGTTTATAGAGTAATATATACTGAAGGTGCTCAAGGCAAGGGGAATTTGCACAAAAAAATAAAACATGGCCTGGCACTCTAGCCATTACTCAGTAACTAACCATGATCTTCTATCTTTAAAATAAAAGTCAGAGAATTAGTTACAAATATCTGCAAATATGTGATAAGCCATCCACCACCTTTCAAGGATTCTCTGTTGGATGGTCCTAACTCTAATCCTAACTCTAAACTTTAGAGCCCCAACTTTGGGTCACATATCCAATATCTTTCTAAACCAAGAGCTCACCTCTCAAGGAGATTCCCAAGTCTCCAAGACTGCCACTGTGAGACCGCACCCCCTCTCAGCTGCAATCCCAGATAGGCTTTAAAACAGACATCCAAGATGGAGATTGCTTCAAATCAGTTTATAGAGTAATATATACTGCAGGTGCTCAAGGCAAGGGGAATTTGTACAAAAAACAAAACATGGCCTGGCACTCTAGCCATTACTCAGTTACTATCCATGATCTATCTTTAAAATAAAAGTCAGAGAATTAGTTACAAATATCTGCAGATATGTGATAAGCCATCCGCCACCTTTCAAGGCTTCTCTGTTGGATGGTCCTAACTCTAAACTTTAGAGCCCCAACTTTGGGTCACATATCCAATATCTTTCTATATATAAATATATATATAAAGAGTGTATAACGATGGCACTCCTGTTGTTGGATCACAGGTACAGTGCTCCGGTGCCTTCCTCGTGGGGTATGGAAACTCCAAAAGTATAATAACAATTTTAGGTGGCACTCAGAGATTAAAAGGCAGATAATTAAGGAAGCATAATTCGGTTCAACGTTTCAGTTTTACTAGAAAACTTTCATCATGTTCCTGATGAAAGTTATCTAGTAAAACTGAAACGTTGATCCGCATTATGCTTCCTTAATTATCTGCATTTCAATCTCCGAGTGCAGCCTAAATTAGTTATATCTATATATACACACACACACACACACACACACACACACACAAAGACACCCCAGCACTCTTGCAACTAGCGACAAACCATGACTATATAGATATATGTATATCCAAGCAGAAGGCAATCGCAGTCTTCTCGTATAAAGTATCACAGTCCAGATAGTAGGATAATATTCAGAGGCCGTCGGGTCAGAATCGTAGTAGCAAAGGTTGCGGCAAATCCAAGGTCAGGAACAGGATGGCAGCAGTACACAAGGGGTTACTCAGGAATGCGGTAATACACCAACCATACAGCAGCATAACCTGGCATGGAGGCAGTGAGAGGATTGGGATTATGAGGACCAAGGGGCCGAGTCAGACACAGGACATAGAGGGAATACAAGGAAGGAGCAGGTTACTATACCATGACTGGGAGGGAATGCCGGGAGCAAAGACCAGACTCTACAGTCTCCTCCGACAGCTGGCAGATTATAGGAAGTATACATATTTATTTACCACAAATAACAAGAACCAGAAGCAAGCAGACCCTGGATTATTAATGTATTAGTAGCGCATTGCTATAACCTGATCTGACAAATACGACAAACACATCACTGGAGGACAGGAGGGGGAGCAGTGAAACGCGCATCCTCCTCTCCCTGGATCCCAACCACTGGAACAGTGGTTAAAGCTTGCAAGATACTCTGGGGGTGAGCAGAGCACAGCGCTAACTAGTACTCAGAGCCCTTGAGTGCTAAGCACTATCTATGAAGACCCTGCCAGCCAATGACAGTGTATCGCTTCTGGCTGGCATCACTGAATCCAAAACTGAAAAGCGCTCAGTCGCGGCCGACTGAAATCCGAGCGCAACTCGACCTGCGCCAGCTTGCACTCTGAGGGGTGTGTTGAGGAAGGGAAGGTGGGAAGCACATAGCACTGGATTCACACTTAATAACGTGTATACGCCATGTATGAGCATAAGGATCCGGATCCGTGATAGAAGTCTTTAGCGCAGTAGCGAACTATGGACGTTTGCTGCACGCGAGGTGCGTAAAATACCCACAATTCCAAATTCTGGATCCGGTCCACTAACGAAGCGGCGCAGGGTAAAAGTCCTTAGCATTGACCTGAAAACAAGGGAAGGATGAATGAAAAATTCATGGTATAGGCCCTGGGATTAGGGTGTTGTGATTGCACAGTAAACTTTAAATAAATCTCGTTGTCACTTATAAATAATTAACTCAGTGTTCTCAATTAATTTTGTGATTATTAAACCATTAGCTGTTCCCGTCCCTGGAGAGGTTTCAGGACGGCGGAATGGGAGAAAAGGGATTCTACGCTTCTGGAAATGAAGAAGAAAAATGTGTAACACCTTCCCCTGACTGGGTCCAAAAATGATAATAAAAATGTATTTAATTCAATTACATAAAAAATGTACTAGATTAGTTGAACCTTTGCATATGATGTTAGACATTATTTTAGTAGCTCAGTAAAACAGACTCACTCAATTAGGGGGGAAGGAGATTTCATCTGTGTTGATAATGTAGATGTGATTGGATCACAGAAAGGAGGCAAAAAGACAATGAATTTGAGCAATAGACTGGCAAAAAAATAAAAATAAAAAATAAAAATAGATGGACATACAGACAGATAGGGCCTGATTCATACCTAAGGCCCTTTATCTAGTAAAGCAGAGTACACACTGGTGAGATATCTGGGGAATGGTCTGTGGACAGTACACACTGGTGAGATATCTGGTGAAACGCTCCTTTGATTATGAGATTGGAGAGATTATCTGCTGAAACGCCCCAGTGTGTACGCAGCCTTAGATCAGATTCCATGTGTTAATGGTATTTGGTATCCACAGGGAAGAGAGCAGGGCACACAAGTATTCTGCTTGCAATACTGCGCGGGCGGCATACTGGATTGTATGAAAGGCCTTACTATGCAACATAAATCATGTAATGAAGCCCGTCCACTAGGAGTAGCTCATACACTGTGTGCGGCGACTTGAATTCTGCATGTAATGCAGCCATGCTCCTGTCACGTACTTAGTGATGTGACGTGCGTCAGTTCCCTGCAGTACAGAAGTCTGAATCCGGACATAAGAGCGTAAATCCGCATGCACGGAAATAAGTCCCCGGGCACAAGTGTACAGCGCACTTCTTCTAGCGCTCCCCTTTAACCTTACCTTAAGTTTCCCGCATGCAATACTGCGCAGACTGCTCTGTCATACGGAAATACCGCACCAAGCCCACACGTTACAACATAAACGCATCACCAACAACATGGAGGGTAACCAAATCTTACTGGCGGATTACTAAAAATACGCATCTCAATTCCGTGCATAACACAAGCTTAAATCGGATGTTTGGATTGGTCGGCTTTGCGATCCGTCTATTTCCAATCCAACTGTTTCGAAAACTATGTTTTTTTATTGCTAACATGACGCATTATTAGAACAGGAAATGAAAGATTTTCCTGCACAGATAAATATAGATTCAGTTAATTGCTAATTACAATTTTTATCATCAAGATGAAATACATTTGAAAATGGAATGAATTTTAATAGATTTTTAAGAGTTTTTCCAGCGATTGTCCGGTCTTCTTTGCAGGTAACACTGACTAAGGTCATGGTCGGAGACGGAGGCATGAAATGAATCTCGCAGAACGGCAGCACAAGGTCACATGAGCCACCGGCGTGCATGTAAGACACTCTGACAGCTTACGTGTTTAAGGAGCATTGCAGAAAACACATCACCGATACGGCCAAACGAGCTAGTTATCTATCCGGGGAATTCAGAGCGTGCAGATAAATTTACGCTTCATCGAGCATGACTGGTGTTTAGGGCCAGATCCATAGTCTGATTAGATTACAGAAGAGCAAGTCACCCATTCATTACAGCGGTCGCCACACTCCGAATGCTACAACGTAATGGAGTTCCAATCAAATACAATTGCTCAGCCATAAAATGCCTTCCACACCAGACTTTTCTCACGCTGGGAACACTTTGATCCTGAAGATCGCAACTATGAGCGGTATAAAGAGAGTTCAAAGAGAAAAATACTCTTTATTATGTTACACGCACAGGAAAGTAATATCAGAGGGCTGGATACTAAAGAACGGAAATCAGATGTCGCTGCAATTGTAACCAGAACTTTTTGGGCCTCATAGCAGAATTCTGAAGGGGCCCCATAACTTAGGTTTCCGCCATATATTTCTATACATATATATCGTCCTGTAATAAATATGTATATAGTATGTAAAGATACGTCACACAGCTTGTAGCACAGATTGTGCATCCACAGAGACAGATTATACAGCACAGCTTCAGCCAGACAAATGGTAAGTACAGGTCCAGGGGAGTAACTGTCGAGCCGGCAGACCCCCTAAAATGCCAGGCCACACAGTAATTGTACCCCCTTGATTGTAACTGCTCAGCAACGTAAATGACGATTCTAAATTCTGAAAGTGCAATGGAAGGTCAAGCCCCTATGTAACGTGCCTTTAGTATCCTGGACGCTACCTCAAATATTACACACATGATCCACGGAAAACGGGGCCGGTAGGTAAATAAAGATTGTAATTAAGAACCGGATTCACGCGTAATAATGTACCTAAATATATGTGCAGGCCTATGCATATCTTGGTGATTTTAGCGAGTTTAGAGTTCAATTCCGTAAGAAGGGTCGTGTCAGTACTCCGTAAGTAGAAAGTTAAGAAAAGTGGGCGGGGGGAGGTATGTAAATAGGGCGGTATGGGCGGATAGCCTGCATGTGAGTTATCAAAATCCGCACACATATACGCACAGAGCTAAGGCAGCCCTATGGAGGCGGACGTCAGTAAAGATCCACAGGAACGATGTGAAGTGTCGCGGGAGTGGACTTGACACTTAGCAGGAAAAAAGAAACAATAATGTTTGAAGGTAAGCGGTATTCAGATAAATAGGGAGCCGCTGTGTGTGGGGAGGGACTTGCCTCTTCTCCCATAGAGTTATAAGAGGGGAGGAAAAATACAAACACTCAGCGCTAGAAGATACTATGCAGCTATGTAGAATTCACCAACAGTGAAAATAAATGTTTGAGCAGCAGATAATGTATAACAAATATAATAGATAAAAATAAAACAGCAACTGAAAACAAGAGGCACAAATAAACAAATTAACAATTTCGATACTGCCCTCACCTAGAATACTGTGTTCAGTTCTGGAGGCCATATCTCCAGAAAGACATAAATACATTAGAGACTGTGCAAAGAAGAGCAACTAAAATGCTATATAGCCTGTGTCACACATCATACCAAGAAAGGCTAGAGGAACTAAACATGTATAGCTTGGAGCAGAGAAGGGAGAGGGGGGACATGATAGCAGCTTTCAAATACATCAAGGGTTGTGACCAGCTAGAGGAGGGTACCATTTTTCAAAATAATAATAATAGTAATAGAACACGAGGGCATGAATATAAACTGGAGGGTGGTAGATTCAAAGGAAATGTGCAGAAAAATTACTTCACTGAAAGGGTGATAGATAAGGGGAATATTCTCCCATCTGAGGTGGTTGAGGCCAATACAGTAGAACAATTTAAACATGAGGAAAACGAACAAGCGGAGGCCACCCGCTGGACGTGGCAACGCATGGACCGAAGACCTGCTGGGAGTCGGTAAAAGTAAGAGGAAGCTAAGCTCGTCCAATCAAAATTGGGGCGTTCCAACTGACGCGTTTCGTCTCGAACTGAGACTTTCTCAAAGCGGTATAGCATTTATTTTCCCTATTGGTGAATTCTACATAGCTGCATAGTATCTTCTAGCGCTGAGTGTTTGTTTTTTCCCTCCCCTGGACTTGCCACTTAGTTGCGTATTTTTGGGAATCCGCACGTACTTATTTCACTCTTATCTGTGGATCAGGCCCTAAGCGCTTAACCAAGCCTTTACTCTACAATTTAAATACCTGCCATGCCCCCCACGTAACCAAGCTGTAGGAGAAGTGTACAGTGCAGAAACCAGGTTTGTTCATAGTGCGCTCCTTTACGTAAACATCTGCGTGCAGGCGCAGCGCACACTCAGTCTACCTGAGCGTTCAGAACACGTAAATTGGCTTTTTTTTCCCCAGAATTCCTAAAGTGATCAGATCTCCAAGCGACAGTTGCATACAAATCCGCCATCGCCCCAGGCTTCCATATCCAGGCATGTGTGCCACCACACTCAATCCCTTCACACCAACGCACTTCCGATACCCAGGATCCACCTCTTCTTTCCTGCCTCCTGGGTGCTGCGCAGAAGTCTGGATTGGTACACCTATACTGTAGATTGTGCAACCGGAAGCTGACGGAAGTGTTTCCCCTCATCTGGTTAGGTCACTATTTGTTTTGTTTGGGTAACGCAGCCGCAAAACTGGTACAGCCAACGGCAGAATGTCATCTGTGTCCGTTTACACAAGATTTCGGTTTAGAAACACACAGACACATGGCAGAAAGTGTTGTATATGGAGCGCTATCCAATAACATAGCGTTTCACAGAGAATATTTCACATTGACATCAGTCCCTGCCCCTATTGGAGTTAATAAATTCACTAACACAGACGCACAAACTAGAGTTAATTTTTTGTCAGCAGCCAACGAACCTAACAACATGGAGTGTGGGAGGAAACCGGAGCACCTGGAGGAAACCCACACAGACACAGGGAGAACATACACACTCCACACAGATAAGGCCTAGTCCGGGAACCGAACTCATGACCTCAGCGCTGTGACACACAATGCTAGTCACTGAGCCACCGTAGGTTAGGAATGTCGGTATTACAATTTGTGGCCAGAGAGGAGTCCGATAGGAAACAGCCAAGGAGTGACCGCTGTCTGCACATTCAGAACATCGAGCCGGCCAAACCCCATCCCATCCCATATACCCCATGATATGTTTTACTTATTTCCAGTGCAGAGCTGAGGCTTTCTGCCGTACACAGTGACTGATACCGAATACTGATAAATAAGTGATCAACGTTTACTATTTACACTGAAAATCTGCCAAAACAATTGTAACCAAACTATAAACAGTGTCTGAGGATATTGCACAATTCCTGTATTTAGCGCGTCAATGTATAGCAGAGAAAGAGACAAACAAAGCAGATCTGGCACTAATAGGAGGTCTGTTTAGTAATGACATTGGCCGCCAGCCGTGTCTGCTTTCCTGGCATCCCGAGTGGGACCAAAATACGGAACTGAAGACACTGTGTGAAGTTTGTGGGTTACAGGAAACGCTGACACACGGGGGAGCGAGCGCACTAATTCCCCTCTATTACATTAGCACGACACTGTGGCTTTCTCATTACCCTTTTATTGGGGTGTAAGGATCCACCTCCGATATGCAATCCATGCCAGGAATCCTTCTGGAATGCACATCGCGGATAATTGAATTTCCTTGTGATGTCTTTCTTCTCAGCATTATCTGACAAGCCTCTAACAAACAAAGTCAATGCACGGGATAATGTGACCTCACTGCAGTATGCAATGCAGCTGCCGCTGCGGCAACACTATTTTCGACGCTGATGCAGCCGAAAGGCTTAATCGTGGCTGTGTCAGTGCCGACAGCTTGCAAATAAAGAATAGTTTTATTGGGAACAGATACAATGGTGAATGTTCCTATTTCAACAAAGAACTTGTTAGGCTGATAGAAGAAAAAGGTTAGGGTTAGGCTGCGGAGAGAGGAGAGTTAAGGAAAAGGTGATGGTCAGGATACTGAGTGAGGAAGGATAAGGTTCAGCTACTAAAAGGGAAAGGTAAGGGTTAGGCTGCAGGAAGGGGAGGGTTCATCTAGGCTACAGGAAGGGGAGGGTTAGTGTTAGGCTACAGGAAGTGGAGGGTTAGAGTTATGCTGCGGAAAGGGGAGGGATAAAGTTAGGCTACAGGAAGGGGAGGGTTAGTGTTAGGCTACAGGAAGGGGAGGGATAGAGTTAGGCTACAGGAAGGGGAGCATTAGAGTTAGGCTACAGGAAGGGGAGGGATAGAGTTAAGCTGCGGAAAGGGTAGGGGAGGGTTAGGATGCGGTAAGTGGAAGGTTAAGGTTAGGCTGTGGGAAAGGGAGGGTTAGGCATAGGGAAAATTACTACCTGTCGCTATTGGTATATTTGAACGCTGATCTCGCAGTATCTATGCTGCCTAATCGCAGTCTGACGAAAAAGACCACAGTCGTAAATTTTGGATCAGATCTGATCTGATCCAAAATCAGATCGCCGTTTCGGTGAAGCAATCCCCGCAGTATACAGACATAGGCAACTATAGATGGGGCCTAAAAGTAACCTGGGTTTGCAACTGGTAATGATCACCATCTCTTATACAAATCCGCATTTAGACGTAATTTCTCCAAGGTCTCCATTGGATTTTGAATGCTTTTGCGCACTGCTCAAACAAACCACAATCGACTCGTTCAGACTTCAGAGCGATCGGCGGATCCAGATTCCTGGAACTCCAAGCGCTATGCGGATCCTCCAAATCTTTTACACAGATAGCCAATCACATCAATTCCGGATTCAGCCAATAACCAGTGACGATATTAGGTCCAAAATCCTGTGCCGTTCAAGAAATAAAAAGCTACAAAAAGTGACAACAATATACTAGTCTAATAATCAATATGTTAATTAAGCTTAATCAGCAGACTGTGATAAAGAACCTTTTGGTTTATTTTAATTGGCTTCTGTCGAGTATCGGTCCCAACACCTTCCCAACCTGTGGGGTCTCTCACCAATGGGCTTCAGGTCCTCAACTACCAATTCATCCAACTGACCCTTTGAATAACCTGATTTCTCTCCCTGCATGTATACACTGGGTAGTTTCAGCATTTATTCCCAGTATATGTAATTATTCAGAATAGCTTCATAATGGAGATCAGAATTATAAACCGTTGCTAATGCTTTGCAGGAATATAACCGGCAAGAAAACAATTAGAAGGTCGTTAGCGAAGACGCTAGAACGCGGGGAAGATCAGACATGATTATCAAAACAGATTCAAATTCAGACACATTATGATCACAGAAATATTTACAGATGAAGGTAAATACACAACAAGTGGACATCACTAGACCAGGGATAAGTGTTAAACTGTGACCCCCCAAAGATCTGTCATTAGAATCCCTCAAGTCACTTCCCAAACAAGATCTACAAAAACATCTATAGGAGTAGAGTTATCAATGCCTGTTAAAAAAGAAAAATTAGACGATAGCCAATAGGATTTTAGCTATCATAATGTATCGTAACTCAGTTACGCTGCCATAAGGCAATAAGGTATCCTTTAGTCTCCCCATGTGGACCCCTGATTCGTGGGGAAGTCTTTAACCACGGCCATACTGTAAAAGATAACCCCTACCCCCCAGCTTGCTGCGTACTTTTGGCGAGCGGATCTGCTGTACTGATCTAAGTACCGTACGATAGGAACAACGGTCTGGATTCACAGTGACGTAGTTTTCGGGTGTGGAACGCAAGTCTGGATCTCGTCCATGATAGCTAGAATCTGAATGGCTGCTAAAAACAACGGCTCCACATTTACTTCATAAAAACCTTACAAAGCAAAGATTTAAATTTTCCCCAAATATTAAACCCTCCTCTTGAATTAGATATAGCGCCGCAATCCTCAGTCAGGT
>WWET01000630.1:193586-211720 GCA_011038615.1 Limnodynastes dumerilii
CCCCCCCCCACCCCCCCCCCCCTCGTCACTTAGTCTCAAATAAACACAATAATCCTTTGCTGTGGGGGAATGCTATTAACCCTTCACCTGCCCTGACCCCCCCCGCTGGTAGATGGCCAGCCCACGTGTTCCCACCTTGGCTGCCAAATCCTAGATAATTTCAATCTAAATGCAAATGTCTCGGTTTCTGAGAGCCCTCGCTCCATGTCAAGACCAAACAACAATATGTTACGGGAGAATCTTGTGTGGGTTTATAGTCTGTGCATATGCTTTATTGTATATGACATGATGGAGTACTGCAGCAACAATAATGAACATGAGTCACACAGAGCACGCTTCAATATTGATGTCCTTTACAGGCCCTGCAAATGGCATCCACTCCAAGGATGAAGAGGACAAGGGTACAAATGTGACCACTCTGGAACCTGATGAAAGCCCTGGGCCTGGTCCAGACGGGAACGCAAAATTGCACAATACAGTGCAACGTGAGACTGAACACAAATAATTGGTTACCTGCAGACCTGGAACCCGAGGCAAGTATGACAGGCAAAGAGCAGCCAATCACAACGCAGCTATGTTCCTAGATCCGTTCCCTTTCCTTGCAAGCCAATCATAAGGGTGGGTGGTTTTCAAATTAAATGAAATGCTAATGCAAAGGTCAGAAATTGGTTGTGGCGTCTTGCGGTTCCCTGGGCCTAGACATGACCTGTGCTGGCACAACTGTTTTGCTACAAACCAATCATACTCGTCTCTCCACCCATGATTATAAGAATGTTCAAAGAACTAAACCAACCCATAGCTACTGTGACTATTAGAATGCCCAAAGGACTAAACCAACCCATAACTACTGTGACTATTAGACTGTCCAAAGGACTAAACCAACCCATAACTACTGTGATTATTAGAATGACCAAAATACTAAACCAACCCATAGCTACCATGACTATTAGAATGTCCAAAGGACTAAACCAACCCATATCTACTGTGACTATTAGAATGAACAAAGGACTAAACCAACCCATAACTACCATGACTATTAGAATGTCCAAAGGACTAAAACCAATTCATAGCTACTGTGACTATTAGAATGTCCAAAGGACGAGACCAACTCATAACTACTGTGATTACTAGAATGTCCAAAGGACTAAATCAACTCATAGCTACTGTGACTATTAGAATGTCCAAAGGACTAAACCAACCCATAGCTACCGTGACTATTAGAATGTCCAAACTACTAAACCAACCCATATCTACTGTGACTATTAGAATGATTAAAGGACTAAACCAACCCATAACTACTGTGACTATTAGTGTCCAAAAAAATACATTGATCCTTGGCTAGTGTGATTGCTGGAATGTCCAAAGGAATACACTGACCCATGCACAGAGGTCTAGACCAACTTGTGGCCAACCACAGTATAACACATGCATGGGCTGCATTCACATGAATATTGAAACCGCTGGATCCCCTCTGCTCAGGTAAAAGAGAGTCCTTTCCGTGATGACGCACGGAGAGAGAGGATCTGAGTGTAAAACACGGGAAATACTTGTGGGCGTTACCAATAACTATCTTTTTCTTACTTATATCCTCCCTGTCCTCATTAAGCGTTGCAGTTCTTCACATTAATCACCTGCTAACATATTTGCATTTGTCTATGGCCAGCAAAACGCAGCTTTACCTAGTGAGCAATGAGACATCGCATAGAGGACACCCCTGTGCTTCACATTACCTTCTTATCTTCAAGGTAGCAGTCTCCCGACATTCACAGGAACTACAACAACAAGACTGTGCTCTGATCTCTCCGCTGCTAATGTCTGTAGCCGGCATCGGCTTCCTGCACTACAGATAGTCACTTTCAAACTCCAAACCAATTATTTGCACACAAAAATGCGTCTCTGCTTTTAACATAATCTCTGGCACGCACAGCTGAGCAGGGAGAACAACATTACTGAATATAAATAGGGACTTTTTCATTATTTTATTACAGAGGACATCCCTGTACTGAGTCACCAAGCAAAGGACAGCACATATGCAGGGAGCAATCTATGTTCATTCATCCATGCCGCACAGCCATAATTCATCTAATAAATATATTTTTACATTCAGTTTTCTGTGTACATTTAGATACAAGGACAAGTTATCAGGGTAAACGCACCTGGAGGGGGTAAACAAAATGTTCAATGTTCTAGATGGAAATGGTCAAGAGGACAGCAACTTTAGTTTTGGGACTTGGGAACCCAGTATAACCTTAATGACACTACAATGGAAACTACTGAGGAGGAAAGGGATCTAGGAGTCATTATTTCATGTGATATAAAGGTAGACAAGCAATGTAACAAAGCAATGAAAAACACAAGTCACATGCTGGGTGTATAAGGAGATGAATTAGTATTAGAGAGAGAGAAGTAGTGATGTCACTTTATAGATCATTGCTGCAGCCTCACCTGGAATACTGGGGTCAGTGCTGGAGGCCATATCTCCAGAAGGACATCAATACATTATAGACTGTGCAAAGAAGAGCAACTAAAATGGTCCATGGCCTGTGTCACACAACATACAGAGGTAACAAGTATAGCTTGGAGCAGAGAAGAGAAACTAAAATGGTGCATGGCCTGTGTCACACAACATACAGAGAGACTAGAGGAAGTAACGTATAGCTTGGAGCAGAGAAGGGAGAGGGGGTATATGATAGCAGCTTTCAAAGGGAGTAACCTGGTACAAGTGGGTGAAATTTATCAAAGGAAGCGCTGTATTGACATTGTATTAACACGAGGCCATGTGTATAAACTGGAAGGTGATTGGGTTAGAGGAAATGTGCAGAAAAATGTCTTCTCTGAAGTAGTTGAGAAGTGGAATAACCTCCCATCTGAGGTGGTAGAGAGTGACACAGTAGAATTAACATTGGGTCTAGGTTTAGCAAACTGCAGCTTTTAAATAAAGGACAAACTGAATGGTCTAAGTGGCTGTTATCTGCCGTCACTTTCTATGTTTCTCTATTTTATTAGATTTTTAGTAAATGGTAAGTGTTATGGAAGTTTAATTTGTTGTGTGAGTGATACAGAAAACTGACAGAAGCAGGAAACTAGAGAAAGGACAGGTAGAGAATCCCACCTTCACTAGATAGTCTCCCGCCTTCACTAGTCTCCCGCCTTCACTAGATAATCTCCCGCCTTCACTAGATAGTCTCCCGCCTTACCTAGGTAAAGAGTCTTCCTCTTTCACTAGTTAGAGTTTCCCACCTTCATTAGGTAGAGTGTCCTGCCTTCACTAGGTAGAGAGCCTCTGCCTTCACTAGATAGAGAGTCTCCCTCCCGCCTTCACTATGTAGAGTGTGTCCCGCCTTCACTAGGTAGAGAGTGTCCGTCTTCACTAGTTAGAGTTTCCCACCTTCATTAGGTAGAGAGTCTCACCTGCACTAGGTAGAGAGTGTCCGCCTTCACTAGGTAGAGATTGTCCGCCTTCACTAGGTAGAGAGCATCACGCCTTCACTAGGTAAAGATCATCACGCCTTCACTAGATAAAGAGTGTCTCGCCTTCACTAGATAAAGAGTCTCCCGCCATCACTAGGTAGAGAGCCTCCTGCCTTCACTAGGTAGAGAGTCTCCCTCCTTTAGAATGTAGACGTTGGCGAGTGTGAGGACAATCATGACGATTTACATCCTCTCCCATTCTGAACTTCCTCAATAAGTAGACAAGTTGTAACTTCACAACTTTCCTGAATGCAGGGGAAATTCTCATTACTTTCCGGGAAAACTTTCACTTTCTCAGATAAACAGACTACAAATAAATAAACATCAAGTGTAATGGTAAAATGTATGTAAATTTATGGCAATACAGAAATCTGCCTTTATACATAACACTGACCCGGCTCATACACCGGGAATAAAGGAAGAAGCTGCCAAGAACGCGGCATAAACCAAAGGATGTTTCACGCTATAAAGCGCTCAGAGCGATCACCTGGGAGCAGCGGGGCTGACGCTGGCGTCTCCCCCGGGAATTGCCGGATAAGTAAATTATTATAATGGGAATAAAAAGCTGCAGCGGAGAAGCCCTTTCCATGTTCTTCTCTCACTCCATTCCCAGTCTGTCCTGTCCCGGCTGCTGTGGCAGAGATGGATTTTTCTCTGTGCCGTAAAAACATGGGACAAAACAGAAGCAAAACTATAGATTGCTCCTTCTCTGTCTGTGTTTCTCCTCCACTCTCCCTCCTGCTCTGTCTATATCTCTCCCTCCTGCTCTTTCTGTGTTTCTCCTCCACTCTCTCTCCTGCTCTGCCTATATCTCTCCCTCCTGCTCTTTCTGTGTCTTTCCTTCACACTCCCTACTGCTCTGTCTGTGTCTCTCCTTCACTCTCCCTCCTGCTCTGTCTATACGTCTCCCTCCTGCTCTTTCATTGTCTCTCCTTCACACTCTCTCCTGCTCTTTCTGTGTCTCTCCTCCACTCTCTCTCTTGCTCTCTGTGTCTCTCCTCCACTCTCTCTTCTGCTGTCTGTGTCTCTCCTCCACTCTCTCTCGTGCTGTCTGTGTCTCTCCTCCACTCTTTCTCCTGCTGTCTGTGTCTCTCCTCCACACTCTCTCCTGCTGTCTGTGTCTCACCTCCACACTCTCTCCTGCTGTCTGTGTCTCACCTCCACACTCTCCTGCTGTCTGTGTCTCACCTCCACACTCTCTCTTCTGCTGTCTGTGTCTCTCCTCCACTCTCTCTAGTGTTGTCTAGGTCTCTCCTCCACACTCTCTCCTGCCATCTGTGTCTCACCTCCACACTCTCCTGCTGTCTGTGTCTCACCTCCACTCTATCTCCTGCTGTCTGTGTCTCTCCTCCATTCTCCCTCTCCCACTCTCACCATAAAATGGTTCTAAATTTGAATCCTGTCGGCAACGGTACAATTGACATTATGGTATCAGCTGAATTACTTTCTATATATTGATTTCCGGTACAGTAACTGCATCCCCCAAGCACTGAAACAGTGGTGTCCTGCAGCTCCGGTTTCATCATCACAGGTAAGTTATCAGGTATAGAGTTAGAGTTCAGGTTAGGAACAGGGGGATTGCAATATTGAACACAGAAATATTCTATCTGATTGTTGAGATTCTGACACTATCGGCTAGAGCAAGGTCGATGTATGTCAATCCTGTGTACCATTTAGCGACAACCGTATTGGAGATGACAATAAAACCGTCTGTTTTCATATAACACCCCAAAGAAAATACCCTTACTGACAACATTGAGAGCCTACTGACAACAAATGTAAATTACCAGCATATTTCCATGATATATCAATTGGTCCAGAACGTAACAGAAAAATCAAATGGCTCTGCCAAGCTAGACGCGTTTCACCAAAATCCATTTATCATTTTTGCTCTGTACAAGAGAAATCCCTTCCCCCAAACACATGCACTGTGTAACAACAGGGAAAATAAAGAAATCTCTCCCAGTCCCAGTCTAACAAACTGGATTCAGGATCATGAGGTCCCCTCATTGGTGCTGTCCACTGTTCAGCCAAGATCATAATACCACCGTCCAATCAAAAAATAGCCAAAAATATTAGGTATTATTAATCTGTTATATATGATTGTTATAATAAAATTATTATATGCAAAAATCCCTGATCAATATATATAAAAAAGCCAACGGTGATCATTCCCATGTTCACCAGCATGATCAGGTAGACTAAGCTCAGGCTGCACAGTTGAGGTGCAGTTGTACATTTAGCAACATGTACAGTTAATAAAAATTATTCTATAGATAGCTATCATAAGAACCTTAGTAACGGACTCTTCACATCCATGTAGATGGATGGATGAGGAATGATATAGAAAAGGATATGATCTTCCAGCGGATTCCCAGCTTGTTATTGATCTCCAGCCCCTTGGCTTGCTGCCTCTCCTCCTCTATCTCCTTCTGGTTGGCGAACTGCAGACTATCGCCAGCCGTCTCTGCCACACTCTCGAAGGTGAACTTGTCCACTTGTATGGCCATACTGCGGGGGAAGGGACACAGGAAGGTCACTGATGCACAACACATACAGGACACACAAACGCGTCGCATTCACTCGTTTACTAAATACAGGAATAAGGAACTTTTTTTATTAATAACTATAATAATATTAATAATAAAACAATAGTTGCAATAAAAAACATAATACTAACAATAATAATAGTACAACAAAAATAACAACAACAAATGCTAGGATGATAGAATCAGAAAAATGGTACAGAGTAGTTTTTAATATGTAAATAACAATAACTATAATAAATATAATCATAATAATAATAATAATGGGATAACTCCATAAGATAGAATGAGTAGGCCTAATGGATAACTAATAGCATTAAAGAGGATTTTTTTAATTATATTAGACGGTAGGAGATGTGTAGCTAAATGGGTGACATGTTTTTCGCTAAGAAGTATCTTTATCGAGGAATGCACTGAAAAAGCTACTTCTTAGCGAAACGCGCATCACTCTTTTGGCTACACAGCTCCTACCAAATAGAAGGTCTCAAAATTAAATTAGGGATGCCCTGAAAAAGCTATTGAGTGAAACAGGCATCCATGTTTTGGCTACATACCTCCTAGCGGTCTTATATTATTAGAAATCCTCTTTAACGCTATTAGACCTCCATTAGTGCTACACATTCCTTTCTCTGCTCTAATTCATCCATTTAATAAGGAAGACATTACAGGCCGGGAGATTTGGATAGTGCTCTAATTTCATCCTATCTACACCTGTCCTCAGCCTCAATACTTCCCTAATTTCTGGGAAGGTCTAATAAAGTGGATTAAGAATCTATTCCATACTACATAAGAATCGCGGAATTTAGGGAGACAGTTTTATTTTATGTTGATTACGTTTACAAGTCATTAAGTACAATAGCTGCAGGAGCTAAACTGAAATAAAAAGATCATTATTTGGACGCCATAGACTTTTTAATATCACTAATTCAAATTATTTAACAATTCCATTTTTTAATCACTTAATAAAATTCTATTTGCACTAGAACTTAAGGGGCTGATTCAGAGTTGCACTTGCACCTTTTTTGAGGTTTAAGTGTAGACCTGAGCAATACCACGTTGAACTGCAAAGGGAGGCAGATTTCAATTGTAAAACCAGAATTAAAATTAGAAGGTGAAGTTTCATAACTCAATTCTATTTTATAGAATAAACATAAAGCTATGCAGTATCTGTGTGTAAAAGTCATGTATTTTCCCTGCAAGCAATTTAAAAAAAAATTAATTAACACCCCTTACTTTAAATAATGGTTTAGCACAGCTGTACACGTGCACCTAAAAAAAGGTGTAAGTGCATCTCTGGATCAGCCCCTAAGACTTTTGTTAATTTGTTCAAAGTCGTCCTCCTTACAGAAAAAAAAACAAAATAAAACTGATTTTCCCTGGTTAATAATAATAGGATAATAAATAAATTCTTTTAAATGATAGTAAGCAGTCTGATAGTGTCCTCCTTTTCAATTTATTTTTCCTAGTCGCAAACAGTTATCAATAAATAAATAATAATAAAACTAATAATAATATTAACAATAATAAAAAAAATAAAACTAATAATAATATTAATGGTAAGGAATTCGAACAGACATGATACACAACATTACAGTATATGCACATATATTATTTACAAAGAATCAATAGCCCAGATAGTAATAAATTTACTACATAAAAAATAATAAAGCTCTATTTGTATTACAATTACAGCAAGTGAGACAGAGAAAGCGTGCGATGGTGTAAAGTAATATTGTGCCGTCTTGTGATGTTAAACAAGCAATTAAAAGCTAATTAAACACATAAACTGCTGTTTGTCATTGGACTGACTTCAGCAAACAGAAAACATAGCGTTCAGATATGAAAAAAATAACATTAACATTTGTTTAATTTAAACACAGTTCCCCGGAGTATTTCCCGCTGTAACATAAGCTTATTTGTAGACTGCAACGTGCAAGGTTTATTAAAATGGAAACAATAAAAACAAGAGAAAACATCTTATGAAAGATAGATATAGATCCACCGGAAGTGTTATTGAATATTGTAGAAACAGTGCATCTGTAACGATCAGGAAAATATCCCTGCATGTCACCTGAATCTCCTGGTCATAGCCCAGGTAAAGGCAACCGTCGGCAATGTTGCAGCTGTGAAACAATTACTCCCAGGATGTTCCAACAGTAAAGACATAGCCAATACCTTGCAAAGCATGCTGGGACTGTCACACGTGTACTAACAAAGATGGTTTCCCTGTGATTGCGACCCCTCTTCTAGTGAATCCATGTTCAACACCTGCAGCCCTAACCTGACCCCTATGCACAGATTCCTATATAACGCTCCATCTCCACAAGCCCTGTGCTATGCCAGGATTTCATTGTACCATTAAATAAGGCTTTTCCCCTCCTCATACTTCTTCATTATTATCTTTAATCAATCAGAGTACAAATAAGAGGTCACAGCCGTACACTATGAAACGTCATGGCGTTCCCAGTTCCAGAGTCTCTGTATGTCTATCTGGCTGCGTTAACCAATAAGAAATAAAATAATGACATGCATGTCCGGTATATATAGTATATATGACATAGAAAGCTTTTTAAATTATTGTATTGTCCCCTTTTTGTGGTAATTGGTTTAGTTGCATAACCAAAGGCAGTATCCCCGTATGAATGAAGGTCTCTAGTATGGCTGTATAAAGTATTGCCATATATGTCCAATCACAATCTGATTACCACAATATTCAACATTATAAAAACGGGTACAAGTATTTATTAAATCGGAAAACATACAAAGAAAATTAGAATGTCAAAAGCATGAATCACACTTAAGGATAGAGGACCTGATTCATAGATTGAAAACAAGAACTTAAAGTTACACCTGGGCTAAACCATGTTGATTTCAGGGGAGTCAAATTTCATTTGTTGCAACAGTATTATAGTTAAAAGGTGATGTTTCCCAGCTCAGGTCTAATTAGCAGTTTAAAAGTGAAGCTGATCAGGTATCTGTGTGCAATAAGTAAAAGCAAAGCATTCTCCCTGCATGCATAGAATAACATTAACTTGACTCCCCCTGAAATCAACATGGTTTTCCCCAGGTGTAACTTTAAGTTCTTATTTTCAGCCTCTGAATCAGGCCCTGATTTACTAAGCTGTGGGTTTGGAAAAGTGGAAATGTTGCCCATACCAACCAATCCGATTTTAGCTGATATTCTCTTGTATGTAAAAAGAAAAAGAGAGCTAGAATCTGATTGGTTGCTATGGGCAACATCTCCACATTTTCAGACCCGCAGCTTAGTAAATCTGGCCCTTAGTTTTGTTTGCATGTGGCCACCACAAAATGGTAGCGCATTTTAGCTCAATAGAGATAACTCAAAGGTTGGTTTAGTTGTGCCATTTGCATCTGGCAGGGAACTGGTAAAAATTCTGTGGCGTCCGCTTGCATAGTGCCCTAGACATGTGCTTGTATTGCATTACGTTAATCCGGGCTGCACCTTACCCTGAACCTGAACTTATCGGCATGCCCCAGGCCTCCTTCTGCAACATGGTTTAAGGCATATTTACCCCCTCCACTTTTCTACTTACTCTGCATCATCTCACCATAATCTTTCCGGATACAGAGCGCATATTAATTACACCCATTAACACGACTCGCAGACCGCACTCACCACAAGAAAGATACTCTCTCTATGCAAGCGATATCTCATTTAACAAGTAGACTCCTAAGACTCCCAATGGATCCTAAATAAAGCATGAGATTTATAATAGCTGCCGGGTATTGATCAGTCACAAGCACCTCGATCGATGGCCCAAATGGCAAAGCAATACTTATCTGGAAAGTCTGCCTCAGAGGCCGCACTAAGCTCGTTATAATATCCCTTTATAATGCGGATGGTCTCAGAAATAGATAGGATTTACGCGATTACTTGTGCAGCCTATTGAGAGATTGCTAGACGCGGAGATCATGTCTACTTGTAAAGAGCAGATCAACTAACTTAAACGGAGAATAAATTGCAGATGTAATATAATAAACTGCGATACATTGTAGCAATGGGCTGGATGCAGTATTACAAAAAACGTATGCAATCTGAACACGCAAGTCCTCCGTGCAAGCTTTCTGCGGCAGAACGCACATGTTGGTTACGTCTTGGAACACACTATGAACGATCCTGGATAATGCTCACATGGGTCAAGAATACGGAAGTACCGCACGTGAAAAGAAATTCTCTCGCACAAACGGAATATAGGATCGCAGCAGCGTCATTTCATGAGGAAACATAATTTTGTATTTTGTCAATCTCGGTTATTAAACAAAAAATACATAAAAATCAGGTGTTTAATAACCATTTGTGTTATTTTCTATTACCAGTGATTTATCCTGTAGTTCTTCAGGCTGCTATTAACAATTGTTAATGATTTTTACATTGTGCAACCATAGCAACAACAGTCACATAACAAACGATATAGTGAGCAGGGAGGTTCTGCAAAGCCACTCTGAGCTCTGTCATTTCCTCCACCTCCTCTGGTAGGAGTTGCAGCCTTATGGCCACTGCCATTGTTTTGTACTCCTCACGAGAGATTTTGAAAAGGATCTTTTGCTTTGTAGAAGTACAGATAAGGTAAAGAAAAATGATTGAAGGTTACTCTAACAAGACAAGGAACCGAATCCTGAATTAAATGAGATCGCACGCCATTCTCACGCTACAGGTCTCAGAAACGCAGTGGTTATGAATTATGTAAACAATCCGGAAAACCAAATTGGACAGGTTCTATTTAAACCTGACACTATCCAGCTGCTAATTTTATAGAAAGAGACGTAAGGAAATTGGCATCGAGGAAGCAGAATTCTGCAATGTAATAAGTTTTAACGTTAAAGTGACTTATGCACAGCCAAGTGCTAGGGATTAACCATGATTCAGCAGTAAGCACTCCTCGTATTAACTTTATATTAGGTGATTAATTTTATATTGATTTACACGTGCATTAGTGCTCCAGAGAGCTGCCAGCTCCGGTTCATCGTATTAATATACTGTTTCCACCTCCATTCCCACTGCAGAGAAAGAAAATAACAGGCGGCCTTGCGGACACATAGATCATAGTGGAACGCGTGTGACCCAAGCACCACTCTACACTTACACTGATTACAGGAGGCGTGATGGGCACCGGATAATTAAAGTTGTGCATTATTCATAAAGTATGTATATTACGGCACAGGCTCCAGCATTGTTTTATCGTTAGTATACTATAATTACTGATTAGATTATTCTTTTCCGGTCTCTTTTTCTTTTGTTATGGAGATCTTCAGGTAATCAATCTTTAGTCAGAGCAAGACAGACTTAGAGATTTTTTTTTCAAAGCCTCACTTACTTTGCACAACCGAAGTTATATTTAAAAAACTGCATAGTGTTTTGAGTGTAAAGTGAAGAAGCCACAGAAGGTAAAATGCGTAGTGTCACTCCTCGAACTACAATCCTTTAATTCCCTTTATTACCTCTATCCAACAATGTTGCAATATATGTGTGTAACCAGCCATCTACTGTGGCCAATTCCTAAGTGATCAGATCCCAGAGAAATGAATGTGTATGGATTCACAATGGAAGGTCAGCACATCCCTGCAATCGCACCGCTAACTAATCCTCAATCCACTTCCGATAGGTGGCAGGGGTGTGGGTCCCCGTTGCAAATGGCTCTAATTCGATAAGCCAGTTCCAACCTGGCTGGGAAATCAATTGCTTCTGACTCGAGGTGGTAAAGCAATCAATCCTCAGATCACCAAACACGGTGTTCCGAATGGTAATTATCCCCAATCCTTTACCTAACCCTCCCTTCCCCACAGTCTGTCCTTAACCCTCCCTTCTCTGCAGTCTAATCCTAACCCTCCCTTCCCTGCAGCCTGACCCTAACCCTCCCTTCCTCACCTTAACCCTAACCCTCCCTAATCACACCCTTAACCCTAAGCCTCCCTTCCCCAGAGCCTAACCCTAAACCTCTCCTTAACACTAAAAGTCCCTGGAGCGAGTAATACGTCATTAAATCACGAGAAACATGCCAATTTGTGTAGGGGCTGTCCCCAGAAATATAATAAAATTTGGGATGACTGGTTAAACTCTGAATGCTACACGTTCCCTTTACCTGAAGATACACCTGCTTAGATGACTTGTTATGTGTCGCTGAGTATTATTTTTGTTATTGTTGAAATTCCTCTGTGATAGTGCTATCGGAACTAGGAATGTCCTGCTGTGACTGATTGATATTCAACTTTCGATTATATATCGATTTTGTTACAATTGATGTTATGATACGATGCAATGCTGTACAACATTAACAATTTAACATTCAATAAAAACACTTGAATGAAAAAAAAAAGTCCCTGGAGAGGTTACTCACCTCTCCTGCGGAGGGACCGGCGGCACTTCCGAAAATGAATGGGTGAGTATGCCGATCGGCTATTCAAAATAGGGACAGCCGAAAATGAACCTTCGGCTGTCTCTACTTTAAAAAATCACCTATCATTTCAGGGACTCCCAGCACATCAGAGCGCAGAGACCTGACGGCAGTGGTGGAAGAGATCTGAATGCAGTCCATGGTTAGGCGAGACGATGATCTCAGATCTGCTGGTAAATTGCTATAGACTGTACGTGCATCTCCAGTATGATTGCATAGTGTGTGCCCAGTTTAAGGCCTCTATTTTCCCTCTCTAGAGCCAACATACAGGGTACAGCATTAGCTTAGTGGCCAAAGACACCAACAGTAAGACAATGATCCTGAGCATAATGTAAGCCGTGCTGAATCACAGTGACGCAGGTGCTCATCTTTTTCATGTGGCTCTTATCTCTAAATGCTTTTTATAAGGGTGGGTGGGGGGGGGGTAAAGAAGCGTTATAACCACAGAGAGGATTCAAGATCAAAGATTTCTTTGTTGTTATTGTGCTGAGCTCAGAGGAAATCAACAAGCTGCAAAACAAAAGGAAAGGGTGGAGAGAGAATATGTAAATGGAGTTTATCTGGATCATGTCGAGTTCAGGACTTTGATGTGAGCGAAAACTCCAAAATAATTCAGAACAACCGAGGTTCTCTATGCAGGGGGAAGTATCAAGAAGATAAGAGGGCAATTGATTGCAACAGAGAAGAACACAACCGATTTTCAGCCTATCCACTCTCTAGGAATTTGTAGAATCATCGGAAATTTATTCAGTAATTATTGAATAATCCAACCGTTCGCAAGGAGTAATTCATTCCAGAGCACAGCCTCTCTCCCTGCAGCTCCTCTGTGAATCCAGAGTACAGCCTCTCTCCCTGCAGCTACTCAGTGAGTCCAGAGCACAGCCTATCCATCTCTGTAGCTACTCAGTAAGTCCAGGACCCATCATCTCTCCCTGAAACTCCTCCGTAAGTCCAAGGCACAGCCTCCCTCCCTTCAGCTCCTCTGTGAGTATAGAGCACAGCGCCTCTCTCTCTGCAGCTACTCAATGAGTCCAGGGCATGGACTTCTCTGTGCAGCTCCTCCGTGAGTCCAGGGCATTGCCTCTCTCCCTTCAACTCCTCCATGAGTCCAGGGCACTGCCTCTCTCCCTGCAACTCCTCCGTGAGTCCAGGGCATTGCCTCTCTCCCTGCAACTCCTCCGTGAGTCCAGGGCACTGCCTCTCTCCCTGCAACTCCTCCGTGAGTCCAGGGCACTGCCTCTCTCACTGCAGTTCCTCTAAGAGTCGAGGGGAAGAGGAAAAAAGGGAAAAAGGGGAAGAGGTGAAGAAGAGAAGAGGAGAAGAGGGGAAGAGGGGAAAAGGGGAAGAGGAGAGGGGAAGAGGAGAAGACGGAAAGAGGAGAAGAGGGGATGAGGGGAAGAAGGGAAGGGGGGAAGAGGAAAAAAGGGAAAAAGGGGAAGAGGTGAAGAAGAGAAGAGAGAAAAGGGGAAGGAGGGGAAAAGGGGAAGAGGAGAGGGGAAGAGGAGAAGACGGAAAGAGGAGAAGAGGGGATGAGGGGAAGAAGGGAAGGGGGGAAGAGGAAAAAAGGGAAAAAGGGGAAGAGGTGAAGAAGAGAAGAGGAGAAGAGGGGAAGAGGGGAAAAGGGGAAGAGGAGAGGGGAAGAGGAGAAGACGGAAAGAGGAGAAGAGGGGATGAGGGGAAGAAGGGAAGGGGGGAAGAGGAAAAAAGGGAAAAAGGGGAAGAGGTGAAGAAGAGAAGAGGAGAAGAGGGGAAGAGGGGAAAAGGGGAAGAGGAGAGGGGAAGAGGAGAAGACGGAAAGAGGAGAAGAGGGGATGAGGGGAAGAAGGGAAGGGGGGAAGAGGAAAAAAGGGAAAAAGGGGAAGAGGTGAAGAAGAGAAGAGGAGAAGAGGGGAAGAGGGGAAAAGGGGAAGAGGAGAGGGGAAGAGGAGAAGACGGAAAGAGGAGAAGAGGGGATGAGGGGAAGAAGGGAAGGGGGGAAGAGGAAAAAAGGGAAAAAGGGGAAGAGGTGAAGAAGAGAAGAGGAGAAGAGGGGAAGAGGGGAAAAGGGGAAGAGGAGAGGGGAAGAGGAGAAGACGGAAAGAGGAGAAGAGGGGATGAGGGGAAGAAGGGAAGGGGGGAAGAGGAAAAAAGGGAAAAAGGGGAAGAGGTGAAGAAGAGAAGAGGAGAAGAGGGGAAGAGGGGAAAAGGGGAAGAGGAGAGGGGAAGAGGAGAAGACGGAAAGAGGAGAAGAGGGGATGAGGGGAAGAAGGGAAGGGGGGAAGAGGAAAAAAGGGAAAAAGGGGAAGAGGTGAAGAAGAGAAGAGGAGAAGAGGGGAAGAGGGGAAAAGGGGAAGAGGAGAGGGGAAGAGGAGAAGACGGAAAGAGGAGAAGAGGGGATGAGGGGAAGAAGGGAAGGGGGGAAGAGGACAGGAGGTGATTTGCGATGTTCAAAGAAGGTTTTTTTTTTTACCTAGGCACCTGCGCAGCGGCTCCTGGCTGGCAGGGCATGCCACTGCATGTAGTTCTACAAGCATCAGCATGCCCTGTTGGGGCACAAGATAGGGCAGCGTTACAAATCTGCACCTCTCTTAGGGGCAGATTTTTAATTAACGATATCGTAAAAAAAAACGGTGTATTTTTAATGCAAAAAAATTATTGAATAGTAAAAATAAATATCGGCCGTAATTTTTTTTTTTAAATTGCGTTAAAAATACGCCGGTGAATGATTTTTATCTAATTAAATCGGGCCCACAGAGTGCACAGGAGCTGCCCCAAGTCACCATAAGCCTCTGTGTCCCATAGTAATCACCAGGTATATATTGACGTTCATATATTTAGCCATATGCACATTTACATTTTCTCATTTATTATTATTTAAAACAAAAAAAGAATTCTGGAGGAAAAAAAGAGTGAAGAAAAAGTTTATTGAAGTATGAAATTGCAACCTATATTCTACCCTTTTGGTCCTGAAAGCAGCACTTAATATTTCTACATTCATGTCTAACAAAGCTTAGACACCGGGATTGATGATTGCAGATCATCGGGTCCCAGGTAATGAAGATCCGTAAGCAGCAATGTCACCTGTCACCATGCCCTGGATCTCGACACACACAAAGCTCAGAGATCCGCCTGGACTCTCACAAAGGTGTCAGATGAAAGACAAGGCGCTCTCGCTGCAAATGACACATAATCTCTCCTGATACATGCTGGAAAGTGCAGCTCTTACCCAAACAAGAGAGGTGGCAAAATATGGCTGAGAGCTAATGAAACAAATGTCAAACGGAACACAGAACCGGAAGAAACAGTCCTAATATAGACAGGTTCTCTGATGTGAGCCCTGAATGGGTAAAAGCTCATGACACAGAGGGGATAGAGAATTCCTTGTCTTGGCAGGTGATGCTAAAATAAACCTAGACTAAGCATGGTCCATAGACAAAGTCGCCTTGACAAAGCTAACGCGAAACGCGCGTCGGCGGCAGAGGAGAGCAGACCCGGCCGTCAGCAGATCTAGCCACCTGCATCACATCAACAATTCTTTCCCACAGTTGCGATCTTCGTACCGGTAAGACTGTTCCCTGCAGATCAGGGACAGTGAGGGCTCCTTTCAGGAGCGAAGCGCCGCCGTGAGGCGGTTTTGTTATTTTCTTTGTTATTTTGTAGCAGTTAGGATTCGGTATAGCTGTCTTACCGGTAACCTTTTTATCTACATTCCTAATTACTACTGTTGGGGACGTTGTCGCGGTTTGAACATATCTGGCAATATTGTCCATGCAATTTAGCACTTCTATACTTGCCGATTTTTTGCAGGTGTCTTCATTTGCTATCTGTGACGGCTGTGAGGTCATTGTTTCTCTCCTCTATTTTGCAGGGTTTTCACCCTGTCAGATTTACCTGACAATTATCACAAATTCTAATGCGATAATTTTTTTGCTAGCTTTTTTAGTCTATTTCATGCATTTTAATGTAGATCATTAAAAGTTAAATTTTAGTTTTTACTGCAATAGGTGTGCATTATAAAATACGGTCCTTTTTTCTTTACCAATTTTTCATATTCAATTGATCTTCCTTTTATCCCTTTTTAATGAATTGTGATTTCTTATTTTCCATATGTGTTTTTGAAGTGTCTTCCTTAGTGCAGTTCCTCTTAATTCTGAGGAACTGTCTTTTCGGGATATTGTTAATCCATTTCCTATGGTGGTTGCTGGTAACGGGGATATGTGAATTTGTGTCTGTTTGCTTACACCAACAGGCTCCAATTATCACATCTGCATCCGTTTTTGTACTACACATCACTTGTATTCTGAGTATTTAACTGTTTTTATAGAGAAGGAAGAATGTTTACCCTCACAATATTTCTCCGGCATTCATAAAATCTTACTGATAATTGTCTAGTTGTCCAGCTGCTGTATTGTGCCCCATATGGGGATAAACAAAATAAGATGTTTTACAGTTTATAAAATCCTTTATATCGAATTATTTATTTGTTTTTATTCACACGGAAGCAGCAGATAGAGTAAAACTAAGGATCGCCATAGAGTAAAACTAAGGATCGCCATAGAGTAAAACTAAGGATCGCCATAGACTAAAACTAAGGATCACCATAGAGTAAAACTAAGGATCGCCATAGAGTAAAACTAAGGATCGCCATAGAGTAAAACTAAGGATGGCCATAAAGTAAAACTAAGGATCGCCATAGAGTAAAACTAAGGATGTCCATAAAGTAAAACTAAGGATCGCCATAGAGTAAAACTAAGCATCACCATAGAGTAAAACTAAGGATGGCCATAAAGTAAAACTAAGGATCGTCATAGAGTAAAACTAAGGATCGCCATAGAGTAAAACTAAGGATCTCCACAGACTAAAACGAAGAATGATCATAGGCTTAGTTTTGGCATTTGGCAGAGACTGTATTAGATGGAGGGGTGAAAATGACACTGTGCAAACTGAATAGAATCTATAAGAAAATGCAAAAAGTCATCAGGAGAAAAATGCCAGAGAGTCTATCAGAGAGCAGATCCCCAGAATAGTGTAATACACAAATGCAGAGCAATTCACTGGTATGCAAGTATCCAGTATGGAGCATGTCACCAGAATGCAGCAAGTCACCAGAATGCAGCAAGTCACCTGTACGGAGCAAGTCACCTGTACGGAGCAAGTCACCTGTACGGAGCAAGTCACCTGTATGGAGCAAGTCACCTGTATGGAGCAAAACACCAGTATGGAGCAAAACACCAGTATGGAGCAAGTCAACAGTATGGAGCAAGTCACCAGTATGGAGCAAGTCACCAGTAAGGAGCAAGTTACCAGTATGGAGCAAGTCACCTGTATGGAACAAGTCACCAGTAAGGAAGCAAGTCATCAGTATGGAGCAAGTCATTAAGTCATCAGTATGGAGCAAATCATTAAGTCATCAGTATGGAGCAAGTCATTAAGTCATCAGTATGGAGCAAGTCACAGGTACTGAGTAAATCACCGGTATGTGAGCCACCAGTATAAAGTCTCCAGTCTAGAGTAATTCGCTGGTACAGAACAATTCATAAAAACATAGAAAGTGACGGCAGATAAGAGCCACATATTTATCCAAAGCATGTTTACACTGTTCTCCTGTATTACCTCTACCAACACAGATGGGAGATTATTCCACTTATCTATGACCCTTTCACTGACCTCATTATCCACACAGTTCCTCTGAATCTACCACCCTCCAGTTTATATTCATGTCCTC
>WWET01000630.1:241680-252725 GCA_011038615.1 Limnodynastes dumerilii
TCACTTACCGCTGACATTCTCCCGCGTGCAGTATGAGGTCGGTGTTGTCCTTTGCGCTGATGGAGAGTTCGTGCTCGGTGGAGTTGAACACATCCAGGAGGAGATGACATTGTCTTGTGCTGTGCGAGACAGAAAACGCATCAGAGACGAAACACGAAGCAGAGCGTAAAAATTTCCTCTTATCCGCCATCCCCCATGGAATAATCTCATCCCCAAACCTACCTACAAAGACATTGGCCCTGACTCACACTTAAGAAGATTGTGCTTCTAAGGTACATATTTTCCTGAAATGACCAACTACGCATGCGGGGGGGTGGGAAGAGGCAATGTCCGTGCAAGGAAAGTACGCATGGGAAGATAACCCTACGGAACTCCAGTTAGTTAGGTGCGGATCTGTCCATACCATGTGAATCAGGACCATTGTTACTTATAACGGATTGGTGTACACGCTATCTCTGGATTCCTCCATATAGCAGTTATTTTTCTATTTACATGGTGCTTTAATATGTATGTTAAAGAAGTAAATAGAACACATTGTATGATTGCTGTACATATAAACACATACTACAAAAACAGCAGCATATTACAGGAGATAAACAAGCAGCAAGTGATGAGAGGCTGGATACCAACGCAAGGAGCTTGGATAGAAAGCTGTGGGTGCAGTAGAGTCGAGGGAGAACACAAGAAATCAGGTACATGGGATAAAGCTGGTAGGATATTATAGCAGTAAGTAAAGCAAAGGTCTGTGCATAGGAGGATGGACACCAAGACAATGAGCTTGGATAGAAACCTGTGGGTGCAGCAGATGAGGAATAAGGTGCAGAAGTAGAAGGGAAGCCCCAGGAATCGGGTACATAGGATAAAGCTGGTAGGATGTTATAGCCCTATCATCACCAATGATATCTGTAGAGACATTCATAATGTTGGGCCGGATCCAGAACTACGGCCGTCTCCCACAGACGGCCGTAATTCAGTGAACGATAGCTACTGCGCATGCGTAGTAGCTATTGTATGTAATCTGCAAAGACCGCATATATGCAATCTACGTATCGAAACGATACGTAGATTACGTAAAATAGCTACTACGCATGCGCAGTAGCTATCGTTCACTGAATTACGGCCGTCTGTCTGTCCGTCTCCCACAGACGGCCGTAGTTCTGGATCCGGCCCGTTGTTAAAATAATATTCATGAATGGATCCAAATCAGAAGTCTGAACGCAGCGCGAGCCAGGAATGTGTTAGAAGATACCAGCGGCATCAACGCGAGCACTTGGGAAACAACTCCCATTAATGGCACGGACGCTCGACATCAGAACCCAACCTTAAAACTTCTGATCCATTCACACTTAAAATGGCGATGGGCTGAAAGTCTGGATCGGTCAGCCCTAAGAATACGTGCATAAACTGTACATTAAAATAATGAATTCCTCCCACTTTGAGAGTTCAACCTGGCTCCCTGAGGGGTGGAAATGTGTTGTGGCGCTCGGATGCGCTTGTATGCTAAAATCGCTAAACCAGACATTTTACAATCCAACCGCTCGGAAAATGTCCACTTTTTACAAGTCTGAAACCGGTCCCAAGTGAACATAGCCTATAAAATAGTATGTCATATAACTGAGGTTTTAAGGTGGCAGCCATTTTGTGAGTCTCACCAGTATTCATTAGCCAATTATAACACTAGAAACACAGGGAACCAGTGACACCAACATGTCTGAGTATTAGAATATATATAGAGTCACTGGTTTCTAGTGCTATGGTAGGTTCCATAATAAATATATAGAGGGCATTATAACGACAAATGCTTCAGAACACAAAATGGCCGTCTCACTGAGGTAAAAATCTCCCCAAGTAAGGATGAAGGTCAGGTGAATGGTGATTTAGAAATGTTCATCCCGTACGTCTTTGACAGCAGAAAGTTCAATTACTCTGGATGCAATTTACTGAGGAGAATAAATTGCGGAACCCGCGTCATGTCGCTAACTCAGCTAAACATGTCATACGGAATAGGAGACACTCAGCACAAAATGTCCTTTCACGTCTTACAAGGAGAAAATGTTGACCACTGCGTCCGCTAACTATCGATTAACTGTGAAATTTTATTTGTTCTCCAAGTTACATACATAAAGTGGGCCTGTTATGTGTACAAGACTGAGCCATACGGCAATCACAGTAATGTCTGTGTATAAACATACCTTTGATAAAGTACCTATGCGAAACGCGTTTCAGGGTAAGGGGGAAGCCGTCGTGCTCACCGGCAATCCCATTCTTTACCTCACACCTGCATTTTCTCTTGAAATGTATTCTTATTTAAACATGGCTGTGTTTATTTTATTGAAACATTTAGGGCCAGATTTACTAAGCTGCAGGAAAGGAAAAGTGGAGATGTTGCCCATAGCAACCAATCACATTCCAGCTGACATTTTCTAGTATGTAATAGGAAAGTGAGAGCTAGGATCTGATTGGTTGCTATGGGCAACATCTCCATTTTTCCATTCCCACAACTTAGTAAATCTGATTCAATTAGCCTCGCATTCGCGTATTTTGCGGTGTGAGGCTAATTGTGTGAATTTTTTTGTTCTTTCATAAAGACTAGCATAAAAATCAGCTACCGTAATATATTTTATTTGTATGGACATTCATACATGGCAAGACTAATGTTGTTGAGCGTATGAATGTCGAGCAAATGACATTATATTCGCCATACCCCATACCTCCCTTCCAGTGTCAATGCATCATCTTGTCCTCATCTTCTAATACATCTCTTACTGAAAACGTCCAAATCTGATCTAAAATGACAAATGCAGGTGTGGTGAAAAGGAAGTCTCACCTGGTGGCAGGAAGGGTGCTAACCCTCGTGAAGAACACGGACGGTTCCACATCCACATGAAGGCCGAGCGAGAGGGTCCTGAAATATCCCTCGGCGTGACCGGGTCCTCCGGAGTACTTGAAATTTAATATTCCTTCCAGGGTCTGTAGAGAAAGAGACATTATAATAGGTGTCAGACGTAACGCTATTGTACTATTGTATTAGCTAACCCTACCCTTACCCTCTCCTAACCCTCCTGCAGCCTAACCCTTCTTAAGTTCTAACCCCAACACTCCATGTCCTGCAGCCTAAATCTAACCCTCCACTCCCTACAGCCTAACCCTCTATACCCCGCAGTCTAACTCTAACCCTCCATTCCCTGCAGCCTAACTCTTACCCTCCATGCCCGTAGCCTAACCCTAACCTTCCCCTTAAACCCTAACCTTATTCCCGCCGCCACCTGTATCTATAGGGAACGGAGAAATAGGTTCCCGTTTCTAATAGCAAATTTCTATCTGGAGATTGTTTCGAACAATAAAACAGGCGCTATTCAGTTGGCGACCGTACAATGTACGAAATAGGATCGGCCGGACCGGCGGCTTCAGCCCCGTAAGAGAGGAGTATGGTAAAAACCGCAGGAAGACGCTTCACAAAAATATTTTAAACTGAGGACCAGATTCAAGTTACGTGCCGATTTCTAAGTGCTGCGCTAATACGCACGCGTGGTAAATATTTTACGCTATCTACGTAGCATTTTGTTACGTAGATTGCGTACATCCTGTCCTGAATGTGGAAATTCCCCTATATGGGAATTAGGTCCGATGAGCGTTATTTCTACCTCTGTTGGTGCATGAATTATGGCAGGACGCTTCCATCCCAGGCTCACATATTTCATAGTGCTACTCGTCCCTCAGAGACCATTTCCCTAACAAACAACATATGTTACTCTACCATCTCTCTCTCTGTAATTTCATGACAATTAGAGGCCGAGATGCAACTGCAGCCATATTTATCTCAGTATCTGGAATACCGGCTAATACACAGTAATACATCTACCTTGTGAATCAGAGATACACATTATACATCAGTGTTTAAGTAAATGGTAATAATGATTTTAATAAACATAAATGTCATTTTTATTGAATGAACACAAGACAACTTAATGCAGGCAGCGATGTACTGGTGGTATAAACATTCCTGTATTTATATTCCTTTCATTACAAACGCAGATAAATTAGATACGACATTACCTGTAGATTTATGGACATTACTCTTTGCTACGTGTGAATGGAACGTACTGTATACAATCAACGCAATATACAGAGAGTGATCGGTAAATATAGACGGACCCAGAATTACGCATAAAAGCCTATTTCCGAGTTCTAGATGCACAAGTACTCTGTGTATGCTTTCTGCGCACACATGGCGGTAACATAGCAGGACACGCTACGAATGGGCCTGGATTCTGCGCCGTAAGCCTTTTCCGTAGGGGGATGTCCAACCATGCGTTTAAAATGGCTTGCATGAGCATGGGCTTAGTTAAAGCAACACACAAACCTCACGACGCATAACCAATATTTTCCACATAAATAACAACAAAATAATCCGGCATACATGTCCGGACGCCTGGGAAGGGAACAGAACATCATTGTGTGTGTCACGTGACCGCGCAAAAGAGAGCACTCGTGTACACATTATGGCCTCATCCTTTATTAGGAACATTAGGAGACATAGGAAAGCCCTTTGCGTAAATCCCCTAAAACGTTACATATGCACATGCGGCAGATCTAACGCTACGGATCTCCTGGTGTATGGAACGCCGTTCAGTAAGCAGCAGATCCGTACAGGGGAGGGGGCGGCACTTAATTTCCGCATGCCCAATCCCTGCAGGAGAGAGGCAGACATAGGCCCAGGGCCGGATTATCCACAAGGCAACCTAGGCACCCGCTTAGGGCCTGGCAAGCCCCAAGGGCCCAGGATCTTACACTGTTAAGCACCCTTGCAGCCTTTTCAAACGAGAGCTGTCATTTCCAATATGCAGGATCCCTTGGGGGGCCCCAAACTGGCATCTGGCTTAGGGCCCCATGAGTTATAAATCCATCTTTGCATAGGCCTCTAAGGCACGAACTTCTAGACTCTTCCGTGCGTACAGAACCCGCACAGAGAGGTCTGGATCAGGCAAGAGCCGGGTGTGGGTCCTCGCTAAGAATGGCCCTATTTCAATAGTATCAACCTGGCTGGGATATCGATTGCTTATGCCTTGATGAGGCATAGCAATCAATCCCCGGAGCACCGCGTAAGTCTAAACACTAACCCCAACCCTTCCACTAATTCTGACCCTAACCCCTCAGCCTGAAGCTTTGGTAAGACTCCGCAACCTGGTGAGCATACTCCTAACAACTGGGAGGCTACAGAGACAAAATGGGGGTATTGGGAGCTGGAAAGACATGATGGGAATACTGGCTTTAGTTCTTGTCCTTTTTAATCTTCAATTAAAGTACAATAAATATTGCTGTAGTTTGTGCCTGTATTTACATTAAAACATAATATCACATTCATGGATGCACTACCTCAGGAACATTGATTATAGAGAGATAGAATAAGAGGGATAATATATAAATGTCACAGTATTTATAAATTGAATTGAAATTGAAACTAAAGCTACAAAAATAGGAATAAAAACTAGAGTAGAAAATATAAGAGTAAAAGTTACATATTATATACAGAATATTATGTTTAAATACACACATAGACCTTTCAGGGAAAAATGTGTCATGTAAATTTTGTCCTATGTTTTGACAGCTCACATATGTATTATAGTGGTAAAAGCCAGAATTATTTTCACCCAACCATGTGCTGGTGCTTAATGGGGTGTCAGATGGGAGGGCAGTTTTCTTCTCAGGTTGGCGGCCTTCCTGAATGTGATAAGGGATTTGTCTGGGAGGAAAGCTTAAGTTTCACATCCCAATCGATCCACGGAGCACCGAACTTTCGGTGCTCCGAAAAGTAAGGCAAAAAACTGCCCAAACCCTTCCCCTAATTCTAACCCTAATCCTCCCTTTGCATTACTCTAACCCTAACCTTCCCTTCTTCGCAGCCTGACCCTAACCCTCCCCTCCCCTCAGCCTGACCCTAACCCTCCCTTCCTGCAGCCTGACCCTAACCCTCCCTTCTCTATAGGTTAAGTCTATGATCCCCCCCCTCCCAAGAGCCTAACCCTAACCATAAAAATCCCCGGAGAGGGTACACACCTCTCCGGAGCTGTCAGCGGTGGGTGCAGCGGATCCGGAGAACATGAATGGGTGAGTATGAAGATCGGTACACTCACTCACTCACAACAAAAAATTCTAAAATGGCTGCCATTCAAAATAGAGACAGTCGAAAAGGAACTTTTAGTTGTCTCTATTTCTAAAGGCAGCCCATCGAAGCGGGGGACTCCCACCACTAGAGGCTTACATCTGGATAGCGCTTGAAAGACCTGATATTGTTGCAGGAAGTTTCACAACACAAGATGCAAGTGTAGAGCTATTCATCACACAATATTACACGCAGCACATTGGGTTTCATTTCTTAGGTGCAGCTACACATTGAGACTTCAGACGGATTTTGGAAACTTGGGTCATTGAAAACAAAGGAAAAAAAATCACAATAAAAATTGGGATTATATTTGGGATGTTTCATTATAATTAAATGATGAAAAATATAATGACATAACAATATAATTACCTTTGTTTAAAAATGCAGCTTAATTAAACCTACTGTGTTCTTTTAAAACGTCCAAATACAAAATGTCATTGTAACGTGTAAATGTAAATTTCTCGGCTCTCCTGTTATTAAAGGCGAATCGATTCCCTGTTTTTTGTCATCCTCACTCTGCAGCTACCGTGCAGTGGAATATGTTATATATCATAACAAATCAATGCGAGGCCTCTTTGTGTCTCCGAGATATCAATTAAATGGAATCCTCTACTTTATAATAAATGTAATAGCTGATAAATGGGATCCCAAGACTCCTCCTGTGCTGCACCGTTCCAGCCTATGCCTCTCACCCTCCATCATCCTCTGATTACATAGCTGTGCAAATCCTTTACCTTGACACCCATCAATACGCCCATTGTGCAGATACAGTTACAGGGATTTTACGTTATGAATTGCCGGTAAGAGGGTCAGGATATATGAAGGGCTTTATAATAGGACTGTTGGGGTTTAATTCTTTTTCCTGTTAACTATAATGCCATTAAGCCTGACAATAGGATATGAACAATGATTCTGTGATAGGTTAGTACATCTAGTCTGTTATACCGCTCAATATTCCAAGAATCAGGGGGCACTTCATGTAGTGCTAAGCATGTGACTACATCCAACTAATGTGAGACTAATGCACCTATAGGAACATGCTGTATCAAGCAGTAAGGGACATGGCGCGTTTCAGGGGCTGTTCCCCCTGAAAGTAAAATGAAACGCGTGTCAAAAATGATTGTTTTTGATTCCTTTAGTCTCGACAAACCTAATTACTGCGTACACGCCAGAGATCAGGACAATGGACAAGATCCTGAACCATGAGCAGATTCCATACAACCCAACCAATGCTGCTAACACACAAGATATAAGATATAGATAGATATATACACACACAGAGTAACCCCAGCACTCGTACGTTAACCAGTTACTAACCATGTCATTCATACCATATATTTAAAAATAACACACAGGGAGACTCGTTATATATGCAAATATAAGATATCCCACCAGCCTCTTTGCTATGGTGCTCTTAACTCTAATACTATATATATATATCTGTTGCAGTCTCCGGTTCGATGGCATGCATTGTAAATAGAGACAGACGAAAGTTACTTTTCGGCTGTCTCTATTTGGAATAGGGGCCATTTTAGACATTTTTTTTTTTTCACAGACCCGCCGGATGATAGCTTTAGGATCATAGAAGGGGAAGGTTAGGGTCAGGCTGCGGGGAAGGGAGGGTTAGGGTAATTGAAGGGAAGGGTTAGGGTTAGAATTATGGGAAGGGTTGGGGTTAGTTTAGGCACTCACCTTTCGGAGCACCATGTTAATAACCAAACGCAATCGATATCCCAGCCAGTTCGAAACTGGCTGGGAGAGAATGGCGCTATTGAAATAGGGCCGTTCTTTGTGGGGACTCTCTCCACTCTCTCCTCTCTCTCTCTCTCTCTCTCTCGCCAAATATCTTAAATCCCAAATAAATTTTTAAAAGTGCTAAATTCATGTAATATTGTATGTATGCACCTGTTTGTGTTGCTAGACTATATTATTAACATCAGTGTTGTGTCTGTAAACGTTAATATAAAGATAGACAGAGAGACAGCACTTAAATGACAGTTAACCAGAGATTCAGATGTAAAAATCTGAGCGTTCCGCTTGAATTCGCCTTGGAACCTCCGAATTCAGATCTGTTGGATGTCACACGATTCGGAACGCTCATCTCTAACATATATACACACATTTATACAGTGCTTTTTTGTCATAAAACGCACTGGAATGTTGTTCCAACACCTTTTTTCGACAGATCTTTCAAGCTTTAAAAGTTTTAAATTATTACAAAATCGTTAAAGCGGTGAACGCGGCTGCGCGTGTGTCGAGTGCAATGTACACATAGCACTTCGTCCACGCTGGTTGTGATGGCGCTGCTCGGCTTGTGATTGGTGGTGTGGTCGTGCGGGAGTTGATGTGAGTTCCGGCACCTTTGTTCTTACGAATGAAAGCACTGCATGTAGTATAGTTGGAGCAGAGCAGTTTTTAACCTGTAACATAAGCCATTTAAAGGACGCCGCTCGTTCTAGTGATTCTATGGAAATATTTGGCATACACAAAAAAACAATGACAGCAGCTCCCAGGGGCAACGGCTAATAACACGAATATATCTGCACATAATGCAATTTCTCCTCCATACATCCCCTCACACGGCAGCGTCAATCAGGGTACAGACATGGAAACATGATAGATATGTGTTCAGTCTTCATCGGCACCGGGTAATTAAAAAACCCTCAAGCTGGAGCGTGGGCGCCGTGATGTCATCCACTGGGCCGCTCTCACTCACGGGTCACAAATAAAGTGGATTAGCGGCTCTCAGGATATTACAAAGAGCTGAAAACAGCAATGAAAACATCAAACCTGCAGCTGAAACACACAAAACCGCATGAACTGAAGGCACAAGACAATGCAAAATATACCCAGGATTCACGTTCAGAATCAACAAATCTGCATGAATGAGTATTGCTTGTTTATACAGCGCGGCACTGCGGGATCAGCTTCGGTGAGCAGTAAATTGGACGAACCATGTGCTTATAGAGAGCACTCGTAACCAGGACAATATACAACTTCAAACACATAGAAGAGGCCCTGAAACACGATCAGACCCGTGACACAGCGCTGTGTAGAAGCACCGCAAAACAACTTCAATATAAGACGACAGGCGCCAGATTTACTAAGCTAAACGTGGAGATGTTGCCCACCGCAACCAATCAGATTCTAGCCTTTATTCTCTAGTATGTCATAGGAGGGTGAGAGCTAGAATCTGATTGGTTGCTACATGGCCTTCAACATGACCCATTCCATTAGGTACAAAGTCCTCTGCTCCTCAGTTTCCAACTGTCAGTTACTATGGTAACCAGCATTGTTGAAGAGGCAAATAGTTTTTTAAATATCAGTTAATTAATTTAAACCAGGTGAGTGACAGAAGCTCAGGAGTGGATTCAATTGTACCTAATGGAATGGGTCATGTTGGAGGGTCTGGTTACTATGGGCAACATCTCCACTTTTTCAAACCCGCAGCTTAGTAAATCTGGAACCAAATCTAGTAAAAGGCAATGTCACAGGGAAACGTTTGTTAAATCGCCTATCTGGATATTAAAGACTTATTTACCTAGAGTTCAGGTCCGTTATGTCAGATAACACAGTTGTCATGCTAAGGCATTTTTGCCAACTCTTCCTAAACATCAGAAAGATGTCCTGAAGAGTCAGCATCTCCCTGACTCCCTGAAGAGTGGGTGATCTCTCTGACTCCTTGAAGTGTTTGACAATCTCTCTAAGGCTGATTCAGTTTCAGAAGTCATTGCTTCTTGATGACAAAATTTTGAGATTGTCTCCTGTATCCCTGCATTGAGGCCTATAAAGGCGGCCATTTTCATGGAGACCAAGATGTAATGAGAGACCAGCAGTTATCTAAGACATTATGGCTTTAAGAATGCAGACAGAAATGAAAAATACACTTTGGTCTCTTGTTAATCAACTGCAGTGCCACCTACTTTTATCTATTCAGTCTCCACAATAATACTGAAAGGATTTATTCCCTGATCAATCAATAAATACATTCAGACCACATTTATGCGACCTACGTAAGGAAAAGATATGTAGATAACGTAAAAACATACCACGCATGCGCAGTAGGAAAAACCGCTAAACACCAGACGTATATGTTATACATCCGGTACTCTGCATACGGCCAATTGTCCTCATCCAGTTGTGTGAACAATTCATATGGAATAAAAGCTGTTGCATGTAGACACCCTGACTCCTATGCATTTGGGTTAAAGGTCCTAAACAGCTTAGAGCAAAGAATGAAGAGGAGATAGCAGCTTTTACCCCCTCAATGGGTGTGGTCTGCTACACTTCCCCTGTGTTGATGTCCCGGATTGGTTGCAGGAAACCTGAACTTTTGTTATAAATAGGTCTGCAGGCTCTCAGTGTTTCACACAGTATATCTACCTATACCATTAAGGAGATTCACCTTCTAGGATCCATCAAACAGATGTGACAGGCTGGTTACTGCTGTAACCTCTTCATTGTTATCACATTCCCCTTAATAATATAGAAACATCGAAAGTGACTGCAGATAAGAGCCTCACGGCCAATCCAGTCTGCCCAGTGGTTTATTTATAATTATACTGACCCTAGACCCTATTTACCCTCAATTTAATTTGAGATTTAGGATCTCCTTATATTTATCCCAAACATGTTTACACTGTTCTACTGTGTTACCTCTACCCCTCAGATGGGAGAATATTCCACTTATCTATCACCCTCTCACTGACATCATTATCCACACATTCCCTCTGACTCTACCACCCTCCAATATATACACATGTCCTCATGTTCTATTACACATCTTCCTTTATATAATGTCACCTCCTGTACCTGTCACCCTCCAGTATATACACATGTCCTCATGTTCTATTACACCTCTTCCTTTATATAATGTCCCCTC
>WWET01000630.1:263401-275130 GCA_011038615.1 Limnodynastes dumerilii
TCCCTGCAGCCTGACCCTAACCCTCCCTCCCCTGCAGCCTGACCCTAACCCTTCCTCCCCTGCAGCCTGACCCTAACCCCGCAGAAAGACATCACTCACCTGTGCCCTTGGTCCGGTGAGCAGTGACAGAGGGTGCGGCGGAGTGATCTGTTCTTTCTGAAAGTGAATGGGTGAGTAAGCTGGACGGCACGCTCACCCATTCATAAAAAAACATTCTAAAAGTGTAAGCTTCGGAAAAAGGGACATTCGAAAAGTAACTTTCGAAAATCCCTTTTTCGGAAGCCACACATTCTAACCGGAGATGGCAACCGATCCCTCTGCGTGCATCAACCCTTCCGCCACACGATGGAACCTACACCTAAATAATGGCAGCAGGATTTGGGGGACGCTGAGGGCTTGGGTAACGAGGTTCTTTGTACGTCACGTCAATTGCAAGCCACCAGGCTGTAATTCTATGGTCGTCTCATCAGAGCGGACGTACATATTATACGGTGAAAGAACCATCTGTTATATAAATAGCAATGCTTGGAATGAGTCTGAAATTAATGTTACACTTAAAACATTAATAGAAACGGTTTCCAATTTACCTCTCACATTGCATTACAGCAATCTCCTGCTGCAGAGATCGTCCACTGAAGCCATTAGGCAGCGTCTAGACAGCGACGTCTCTCTACCTGCACAGCTCAGCACAGTCTGAATAATTAGGACCTTGTTATAGTGGTTAAACCATTGATGTAAATACAGTTATGGAGAGAAATGGCCTCTCTGGAGGGAATGGTCTGTGACACGACACAGGATACAGTTACATAGAGATGAAGGCAATCCATAGGGGATACAGCCCTGTGCATTGCTCACAGACTTTTATTAAGAACTTCAGTCCCGAATATAACTGATGTAAAGGTCCTGTCCCATTACTGCTGTTTTCAGCTCGGTACCAATGTTATTGGCCATGACAGATGAAGAACATGAGAGCAATGTTCCGAGCTCTAATCACTAAGGTGCCAACTGATCGGCCCTAATTCAGAGGAAAGGGTGTGGACAGAGTGGGGGAGGGAGCGGAAGAAAGAGCGGAAGAGAGAGTGGGGACAGTGCAGAGGAGAGAGCAGGGGGATAGAGCCGAGGAGAGAGCAGGGGGATAGAGCCGAGGAGAGAGCAGGGGGACAGAGCCGAGGAGAGAGCAGGGGGACAGAGCCGAGGAGAGAGCAGAGGGACAGTGCAGAGGAGAGAGCAGAGGGATAGAGCGCAGAGGGACAGAGTCGAAGAGAGAGCAGAGGGACAGAGCCAAGGAGAGAGCGGAGATACAAAGCCGAGGAGAGAGCGGATGGGACAGAGCCGAGGAGAGAGCAGGGGGATAGAGCCGAGGAAAGAGCAGGGGGACAGAGCCGAGGACAGAGCCGAGGAGTGAGCAGGGGACAGAGCGGAGGGACAGAGCTGAGGAGAGAGCGGGGACAGAGCCGAGGAGAGAGCGGGGACAGAGCCGTGGAGAGAGCAGAGAATAGGGAGAGGTCACAGAAAAGAGGAGAAAGCATGGACAGAGTGGAGGAGAGAACGGGGATCGAGCAAAGGAAAGAATGAAGGAGAGAGTGGGGACAGAGCAAAGAAGAGAGCGGAGGAGAGAGAATAGATAGCGCAAAGCAGAGAGCGGAGGAGGCAGCATGGACAGAGCAAAGTAGAGAGCGGAGATGAGAGCGGAAACAGAGCAAAGGAGATAAAGCAAAAGGAGTAGAGTAGAGAGTTTAGAAAGCGGAGGAGAGCATGGAGGGAGCAGAGGAGAGAGTATTTATAGAGCAGAGGAGACAGCAAGGACAGAGTGGAAAAGAGAGCAGAGGAAATAGTGTGCACAGAGTGGAGGAGATAGAAGACGAGCGAACATAGACAGAACTTTACACTGTCCCCTCTCTCTCTCTCTCTCTCTCTTACGAAGGGGACACACTGGGGCGTTTCAGCAGATAATCTTTCCAATCATACAATCAAAGTGCGTTTCAGCAGATATTTCACCAGTGTGTACTGTCCACAGACCATTCCCCAGATATCTCACCAGTGTGTACTGTGCACAGACCATCTCACCAGATATCTCACCAGTGTGTACTGTTCACAGACTATATCACCAGATATCTCACCAGTGTGTACTGTCCAAAGATGCTCAAAAATCTTCTGAAATGCTCTGTTAACTAATTTGATATTCTGAAGCTCCTAATATTCCAGATCAGCCATGGAAAGATATATTTTGCTTTTATAGCAAGTGTGTCCTGTGTCTATTAGGATATCTTTGCACAGTACACACTGGTGAGATATCTGGCGATTGTGTGATTGGAAAGATTATCTACTGAAAAGCCCCAGTGTGTACCCTGCTTCACTCTCTGTCCATGCTCACTCCTCTACTCTGTCCATGCTGAGATCTGGCATTGCTTTTAAGTGGATGGGTGGGTATACATTCTGATTATTAGCATGAAAGACAAAATTAAATGCATATATAAGTCTGAATCCATCGCCCATTTGAGAGAATGAGAAAATGATTGTGTCCTCAGGATAAATATAGTAGCCAGTTCAATGCAATTTTTTATCCCTGTGTTCCAGGGCCTAAAACTAGAGAGTAAGCTCTTGTGAGCAAGGAAACAGTGTAACTAGGATGGTGTGTAATGCACTATGTAGAATTATATTTAAACATTCAATTATCATTTTATACTAACTCATAGTTTTATTCAGCCCTTTCTTATCGCTTCAATGTTACCCTTTCTTACCTAGATTATCATTTTTGTCAAATTAAAATAATAATAATAATAATTATTATTATTATATACCGTCTTTGATTTGATTTTACAAATTAAAGACTAGGGCAGTCATTTATTTACCTCCAGCATCTTCCAATAGTCCTGTCCTGGAAAACAGAGCAGCCCCCTGCTGGGGGAACACATAACAGTAACAAGGTGTCGGTTCCGTCCCCTGAACCTTTGTGCAAGTGAACATGAGATACAATTTATGGCAGGACAGGAAGACAAATTACCCCAATTAATCATGTCCAAGGAAACATTTATAACGGTTACACGAAGGTCTAAGAGAGTTACACTGCTTCCAAGACAGACATCACGCGGATTAGACGTTTATATAAATGGTCAGAGAAAAGTTTGGGTTTTATCAGAAACAAAACATGGAATGAAATATTTTTAAATAAATTTGTCTCAATTTCCCCAGAGAATTGTGGTTTAAGGGACAATGAGGTGGAATTGGGAGTCGATTAGAGGGTCAGTCAATGACAAATACAGCTGACCACGGGCATTAATCATTGTTACCCTCCGTTACGCTGATAAAGAGACTCCCGCACTTCATCTGTATTGTCACTAAGAAAAAAAGCCGGTGTCACCACCCGAACTCTGCTGATCGCTCCTATAGGGCTGACCTCAGCACTCCTTTATATACCTATTAACCAGCGTGCCATCCATTACCCCCGGCTAGACAGCTGCTTTATGATGTGCCGCTATATTTCCATATAAACCATGAATTGCTAATCTCAGGGTCATTGAAACACAAGCAGCACAAGACTTACAGACTACAGAAGAGAGTAGCAAACGTTTGAAGCGGAGGGGGGGAGGGGTAACCCCTTCAGAGAAGCCTGCTGCCCTTAATACTCCCCGTGATATATGTAAAAGCTGTTATCATATCTCCTCTGTTCCTTCTCTGCTCCAAGCTATACATGTTACTTCCTCTAGTCTCTCTCTCTGTATGGTGTGTGACACAGGCCATGCACCATTTTAGTTGCTCTTTGCACAGTCTCTGATGCATTTACTGGATGTCCTCCTGGAGATATGACCTTCATGTCACAGCAATTCTCAGCTCCCATTTATTCTTAACTGAAAATTCAATGAAAATGTAAAAAAATATAAGGGGACATGAAGACCCTCTCATATAAACTGCTTTACAAGAATCTGCATCTGACTTAAAGCTAACTTTTGGAAGCAATGTAGAAGTGATCAGGAAAAATATTCAGGGAGAGGGACAGGTGCAGGGATTACCCTCAAAATCTATATCCCCTGTGTATCATGTGCACTTTATTGTAGCCTGTAGATTATGTAACTTATACCTGCAGAGTTAATGGCGTCATACACTACATTACCACAATACAGTAATACATCTAATACTAAGTATAATATTCCAGAGCTAAACACATTGGCCCAGATCCAGAACAACGCTTGTGAGCGAATTTACGCGTGGCGGTGATGTAAAATCGTGTTTTGGTAAGTACTGCGCGTGCGCACCATAGAAAATATGCTCCATAACGTAGCGTAAATGTGAATGTATTGGCCATTCACGTACGTGTCGCGTAAATCCTTACGTGTGGGCGTGCCAATTTTAGGCAAGTCAAAAATACATCTGAAATACGTTATGTAGGCGGGGTTTTGTATTTAAAGTGTACAGTATGGGTGTGCTTAGCTGCGTAAATACGTGTTGCCCATACGTACGTGTGCGGATCACTGCGGTTACGTGGGCAAAAGTTAAGGCAGGGTTTGGAAAGCGGATCTCGGACAAAATACGTACATTCAAGGGGTGTGCCAAGGGGAGTGTATAGAAGGTACGCACGTGTAAATACGCTACGCGAGGAAACGTATTGCAAGCGGAGTTCTGGATCTACCCCATTATGCGGACGCAATGACAGCTCATATCGCCGGCGCGCCATAAATATGTAAAGTCATGGTTCTCCTATCTGAAAGGACGGCAATATGTTTGGGAAGATAAAAGTGGAGGCGTCGCGGTGTAAAGAGAGGAGACGATCACCGTATATGAGAGGTCATTCGGCGTTTACGCAGGGCGGGTGAAATTTTTTTGTTATTATTGTGGCTTTTAAAATAAGATCCATAGAACGCAATTCTGCGAAATCTATCTATCGATCTATCAATCTATCTATTGAAAGGACGTTTCACAATAAGGGGGCTCAGTCACATTGTATTTTAAATATCGCTCTCAAAAGGACGTTTCCATGATGTCATGTTTAGGTTTAGAGGAAATAGATCCAAGCCAGAAGAGCGCATATATCTGAACACCGAGTTTGTGGTGTACATGCGCGTGGAAAATGGCGGAGGGGGGAGTCGAAGATTGAAGCAGTTACAGAGCCAAGTACATTGTGCAGTGGGTAGGACACTGTATGGAAAACTTCTCTGTTGGAACTTAGGAATCAATAGAGGCATTTATCGGAAATCGTGCGCTTGGGACGCAAAAACCCGAAAACTCAATATATCCTTAATCGTACTACATTAGAAACTACTGAGGAAATGGGTCTAGATTTACTGAACTGCAGAAAGGTAATAGTGGAGATTTTGTCCATAGCAACCAATCAGATTCTAGCGCTTCATTTTCTATTCCTTACTCGAGAATGTAATCTAGAATCTGATTGGTTGCTATGGACAACAATTCCATTTTTTCCTTTTCCACAGATTAGTAAATCTAGCCCTACTTCATGTGATATAAAGGTAGACAAGCAATGTAACAAAGCAATAAGAAAAACAAGTCAGATGCTGGGTGTACAGGGAGAGGAATTAGTAGCAGAAAGAGAGAAGTAGTGATGTAAATTAATTCCATCTGCTATAAGGAAAGGGGGCTCTCATATTGCACCTGGGTCCGTACACACAATGAGGTCTAGGACATTGGGCAGTGCATGGAATGAGGTCTAGGACATTGGGCAGTGCATGGAATGAGGTCTAGGACATCGGGCAGTGCATGTAATGAGGTCTAGGACATCGGGCAGTGCATGTAATGAGGTCTAGGACATTGGGCAGTGCATGTAATGAGGTCTAGGACTTTGGGCAGTGCATGTAATGAGGTCTAGGACATTGAGCAGTGCATGGAATGAGGTCTAGGACATTGGGCAGTGCATGTAATGAGGTCTAGGACATTGAGCAGTGCATGTAATGAGGTCTAGGACATTGGGCAGTGCATGGAATGAGGTCTAGGACATTGGGCAGTGCATGGAATGAGGTCTAGGACATTGGGCAGTGCATGGAATGAGGTCTAGGACATTGGGCAGTGCATGGAATGAGGTCTAGGACATTGGGCAGTGCATGGAATGAGGTCTAGGACATTGGGCAGTGCATGGAATGAGGTCTAGGACATTGGGCAGTGCATGGAATGAGGTCTAGGACATTGGGCAGTGCATGTAATGAGGTCTAGGACATTGAGCAGTGCATGTAATGAGGTCTAGGACATTGAGCAGTGCATGTAATGAGGTCTAGGACATTGAGCAGTGCATGTAATGAGGTCTAGGACATTGAGCAGTGCATGTAATGAGGTCTAGGACATTGAGCAGTGCATGTAATGAGGTCTAGGACATTGAGCAGTGCATGTAATGAGGTCTAGGACATTGAGCAGTGCATGTAATGAGGTCTAGGACATTGGGCAGTGCATGTAATGAGGTCTAGGACATTGAGCAGTGCATGTAATGAGGTCTAGGACATTGAGCAGTGCATGTAATGAGGTCTAGGACATTGAGCAGTGCATGTAATGAGGTCTAGGACATTGAGCAGTGCATGTAATGAGGTCTAGGACATTGAGCAGTGCATGTAATGAGGTCTAGGACATTGAGCAGTGCATGTAATGAGGTCTAGGACATTGAGCAGTGCATGTAATGAGGTCTAGGACATTGAGCAGTGCATGTAATGAGGTCTAGGACATTGAGCAGTGCATGTAATGAGGTCTAGGACATTGAGCAGTGCATGTAATGAGGTCTAGGACATTGAGCAGTGCATGTAATGAGGTCTAGGACATTGAGCAGTGCATGTAATGAGGTCTAGGACATTGAGCAGTGCATGTAATGAGGTCTAGGACATTGAGCAGTGCATGTAATGAGGTCTAGGACATTGAGCAGTGCATGTAATGAGGTCTAGGACATTGAGCAGTGCATGTAATGAGGTCTAGGACATTGAGCAGTGCATGTAATGAGGTCTAGGACATTGAGCAGTGCATGTAATGAGGTCTAGGACATTGAGCAGTGCATGTAATGAGGTCTAGGACATTGAGCAGTGCATGTAATGAGGTCTAGGACATTGAGCAGTGCATGTAATGAGGTCTAGGACATTGAGCAGTGCATGTAATGAGGTCTAGGACATTGAGCAGTGCATGTAATGAGGTCTAGGACATTGAGCAGTGCATGTAATGAGGTCTAGGACATTGAGCAGTGCATGTAATGAGGTCTAGGACATTGAGCAGTGCATGTAATGAGGTCTAGGACATTGAGCAGTGCATGTAATGAGGTCTAGGACATTGAGCAGTGCATGTAATGAGGTCTAGGACATTGAGCAGTGCATGTAATGAGGTCTAGGACATTGAGCAGTGCATGTAATGAGGTCTAGGACATTGAGCAGTGCATGTAATGAGGTCTAGGACATTGAGCAGTGCATGTAATGAGGTCTAGGACATTGAGCAGTGCATGTAATGAGGTCTAGGACATTGAGCAGTGCATGTAATGAGGTCTAGGACATTGAGCAGTGCATGTAATGAGGTCTAGGACATTGAGCAGTGCATGTAATGAGGTCTAGGACATTGAGCAGTGCATGTAATGAGGTCTAGGACATTGAGCAGTGCATGTAATGAGGTCTAGGACATTGAGCAGTGCATGTAATGAGGTCTAGGACATTGAGCAGTGCATGTAATGAGGTCTAGGACATTGAGCAGTGCATGTAATGAGGTCTAGGACATTGAGCAGTGCATGTAATGAGGTCTAGGACATTGAGCAGTGCATGTAATGAGGTCTAGGACATTGAGCAGTGCATGTAATGAGGTCTAGGACATTGAGCAGTGCATGTAATGAGGTCTAGGACATTGAGCAGTGCATGTAATGAGGTCTAGGACATTGAGCAGTGCATGTAATGAGGTCTAGGACATTGAGCAGTGCATGTAATGAGGTCTAGGACATTGAGCAGTGCATGTAATGAGGTCTAGGACATTGAGCAGTGCATGTAATGAGGTCTAGGACATTGAGCAGTGCATGTAATGAGGTCTAGGACATTGAGCAGTGCATGTAATGAGGTCTAGGACATTGAGCAGTGCATGTAATGAGGTCTAGGACATTGAGCAGTGCATGTAATGAGGTCTAGGACATTGAGCAGTGCATGTAATGAGGTCTAGGACATTGAGCAGTGCATGTAATGAGGTCTAGGACATTGAGCAGTGCATGTAATGAGGTCTAGGACATTGAGCAGTGCATGTAATGAGGTCTAGGACATTGAGCAGTGCATGTAATGAGGTCTAGGACATTGAGCAGTGCATGTAATGAGGTCTAGGACATTGAGCAGTGCATGTAATGAGGTCTAGGACATTGAGCAGTGCATGTAATGAGGTCTAGGACATTGAGCAGTGCATGTAATGAGGTCTAGGACATTGAGCAGTGCATGTAATGAGGTCTAGGACATTGAGCAGTGCATGTAATGAGGTCTAGGACATTGAGCAGTGCATGTAATGAGGTCTAGGACATTGAGCAGTGCATGTAATGAGGTCTAGGACATTGAGCAGTGCATGTAATGAGGTCTAGGACATTGAGCAGTGCATGTAATGAGGTCTAGGACATTGAGCAGTGCATGTAATGAGGTCTAGGACATTGAGCAGTGCATGTAATGAGGTCTAGGACATTGAGCAGTGCATGTAATGAGGTCTAGGACATTGAGCAGTGCATGTAATGAGGTCTAGGACATTGAGCAGTGCATGTAATGAGGTCTAGGACATTGAGCAGTGCATGTAATGAGGTCTAGGACATTGAGCAGTGCATGTAATGAGGTCTAGGACATTGAGCAGTGCATGTAATGAGGTCTAGGACATTGAGCAGTGCATGTAATGAGGTCTAGGACATTGAGCAGTGCATGTAATGAGGTCTAGGACATTGAGCAGTGCATGTAATGAGGTCTAGGACATTGAGCAGTGCATGTAATGAGGTCTAGGACATTGAGCAGTGCATGTAATGAGGTCTAGGACATTGAGCAGTGCATGTAATGAGGTCTAGGACATTGAGCAGTGCATGTAATGAGGTCTAGGACATTGAGCAGTGCATGTAATGAGGTCTAGGACATTGAGCAGTGCATGTAATGAGGTCTAGGACATTGAGCAGTGCATGTAATGAGGTCTAGGACATTGAGCAGTGCATGTAATGAGGTCTAGGACATTGAGCAGTGCATGTAATGAGGTCTAGGACATTGAGCAGTGCATGTAATGAGGTCTAGGACATTGAGCAGTGCATGTAATGAGGTCTAGGACATTGAGCAGTGCATGTAATGAGGTCTAGGACATTGAGCAGTGCATGTAAATAGAATAAAGTGAGGTCTAGAGGATCGGGAATAGAATAAAATGAGGTCTAGAAGATCGGGATAGAATACAGTGAGGTCTAGAAGATCGGGGATAGAATACAGTGAGGTCTAGAAGATCGGGGATAGAATACAGTGAGGTCTAGAAGATCGAGGATAGAATACAATGAGGTCTAGAAGATCGGGGATAGAATACACTCAGGTCTAGAAGATCGGGGATAGAATACAATCAGGTCTAGAAGATCGGGGATAGAATACAATCAGGTCTAGAAGATTGGGCAGTGTATACAATGAGGTCAGGAAGATTGGGCATAGAACATACACATCAACAATGAGAGGCCTGATTCAGAGAACCAATTTCACGGTGAGTTCCGTGCGTATTTTTAGGTACATTTCAACTGCGCATGCGTACTAACTTTTTTACGTAGTAAACGTAGACTATACGCGCGTAAGTGTTTCATGGACGGACTTGTGAATACGTCCGGATATGCAACGCAAAAATACGCACGCAAAAATGTAACTAAAAATGGGCGGGGGAAGGCATTTAAATGAAGGTATGTGGGCGCGACTAACATGAATCGCACGTACGGAGGACACATACGGACGCAACTACTCACGTAAAGTTACAAGTGGTCTATGGAGGCGGAAGTCACCGACAGCACAGCCGAAAGAGGGGAGTGTCATAGGTGTGAGGGGGTGTGGCCTGCACCGGCCGTGCGTATAATTGCGTTCCTTTATGGAAACGGTTCTCTGAGTGCGGCCCGAGGTCTACAAGATCAGGCATAGAACATACACATCAACAATGAGGTCTATAAAACTGTACAGTGAATAGAAACTCTCACTATCTATCGATCTCTCCGATGTGACATTGTAACTTTCCAGTGCCATATATTGGTTCCTTCATCCCACTGATTTATTGTATCTACTCAGCTTGCGTGTATACAGCTTAAGTGATCTTACAGTGTATACAATAACATTTATTGGAGCTGACCTTTGTTTTTTATTAATAAAACATCAGGAAATAACGACCTGTAGCTTTTATTAACATAAAGGAAAACTTTTATTGGGGCGTCTTAGACCCATAAGAAAGATCATTTCTGAAGCGCATCCCAGGGGGACGGACACATATGAAATATTTATATTGGTCAAAGAACATTTGAAACGTTTTGAAATTCATGACATTTTACAATATTTCTCTCTGGGAAACGCTTTCTTTCAATGCCCTTTCAATGAAGGTTATTCATTCAAAGATTAATGAAGGGAAGGACAATATGTTACTGAAATAAAGAATACGGGAAGGGAAAGTAAACAAAGGAAGGAAGAATGAAGAATGGTTGTTACTGATGGGGTAGCATTGTGTCTCACAGTGTTGAGGTCATGAGTTTGATTCCCGGACTAGGCCTTATCTGGGTGGAGTGTGTATGTTCTCCCCGTGTCTACGTGGGTCTCGTTCTGCACATGCGCAACAATTTACAGAGGATCAGATCTGTTATGGACTTTGCTATGATCACTGCAGCTTACACACTTACACAATATCGTTTCTAACACTCATCATGTGATCTGCATGACAATAGGTTGAAAACACATGTCGTGTGTACCCAGCTCTGCAAACACTGGTGCATATCGCCACCACAAATGCTGTCTTTTGGAAGTAGAGACATCCGAAAGCTAATACTCGGCCATTTTAGAATAATTTTTTTTATTTTAGATCGGCATACTTACCTATTCATCCGCCAACCAGAGAGGTGAGTAATACATTTTTGGGACTCTTAGCTTTAGACAGTGGGGAGGAGAGGGATAGGGTTAGATTAATGGAAGGGGAAGGTTAGGACTAGGTTAGGCAGCGGGGAGGAAAGTCTTTGGGTCAGGCTGCGGGGTAAGGAGTCTTAGAGTCAGGCTGCAGGGATGGGAGAGTTAGGACCAGGCTGCAGTGAAGGGAGACTTAGGGTTAGGTTGTGGGGAAGGAAGATTTAGGATCAGGCAGCGGGGAAGGGAGGATTGGGATAATGGAAGGGAAGTATTAGGGTTTGGGTAATGGAAGGGGAGGATTAGGGTAAGGATTAGGGTAGGGGTTGGGCTAAATTTATACTAGTCTTCATTCCAGGGAGGATCGATTGCTTTGTGAGGAGAGAGCGGACCTTTTGAAATATGGCCATTTACAGCTACGATCCACACCCAGCAATGAGTTTATTTTATCCTGTGTAATAATATCTAGCACGTCTGTCGAGGCTGATGGAAAGGAAATTGCATATATTAACGAGACTAGAAAAGTTTGTTTGTGTAACGTGCTGTAAAAAAGAAATATAAATGAATTCATAACAGAAAGTTTAAAGCCATCGCCTATAATCAACCAAATCTGCCGTGTTTCAGATATCAGGATAAACACTTCTGCAGTAGACGTGCGGTAATAAAAAGCTTCCGTATGGGTTTCAATCTTGAGTTTTAGGTTCA